>JAZHRO010000055.1:51245000-51490000 GCA_037157565.1 Thalassia testudinum
TGTTGTGGCTGACCACCTTTCCAGATTGGACCCTGACCATATTGGACTTACTCTACCGATAAATGAAATTTTTCCTAATGAGCACCTATTGGCAATAAATGTGCAAGTGGACCGTGGTATGCCGACATTGCCAATTACCTTGCTTCTGGATCCCCTCCATGTGGCTGGCCTAAAAACCAATGCGAGCGTCTCATGGCAGAAGCAAAGTATTATTTCTGGGATATTCCACTTCTTTTTCGTATAGGTGCTGATCAAATCATCCGTCGCTGTGTTCCTGACAGCGAATTCCCCAGTGTGCTATCCTTCTGCCACGATCAGGCCTGCGGAGGCCATTTCTCTGGGAGGAAAACTACAGCCAAGGTGTTGCAGTGCGGTTTCTTTTGGCCCTCCATTCACCAGGATGCACACAGTTATGCCAAGCATTGCACTAGGTGCAGTCGTTAGGGTCAATGTCACGTAGTGAGATGATGCCCTTGCAACCCATCCTAGCTGCGAAAATCTTCGACATTTAGGGAATTGATTTCGTTGGTCCCTTTCCTCCTTCCAATAGCTTGGAATTCATCCTCGTGGCTGTTGACTATGTTTCAAAATTGATCGAGGCTATTCCCACGTGCCATGCTGACCATGTTATATCCACTCGATTTGTCAAAGACCACATCTTTGTGCTCTTTGGGATCCCTCGAGCCATTATCTTGGATGGAGGAAGCCACTTTACCCATGCATCTTTTCGGGCACTTCTGAGGAAATACGGAGTCCACCATCGTATCGCATCCTCGTATCATCCTCAGACGAATGGCCAAGAAGAAGTGTCGAACAGGCAAATCAAGCAAATTCTCTAGAAAACGGTTTGGCCTGACCGTAAGGATTGGTCCGACAAGCTGATTGACGCACTTTGGGTGTATCGGACAGCCTTCAAGGCTCCCCTTGGTATGTCTCCATATAGAATCATTTACGGGAAGCCTTGTCATTTGCCCGTGGAGTTGGAGCACCGCTCTTATTGGGTGGTTCGCCAATGTAACCTCGACCCAGACCTGTGTGGTCGAGAAAGGAAACTCCAACTCCAGGAGCTGGAAGAGCTCCGTAGTGAAGCCTATGATTCGGCCTTAACTTTCAAACAACGCACTAAGGCTTTTCACGACAGCCGTATTCGGCGGAAAGAATTTGAGCCATCTTAGCAAGTTTGGCTCTATAATGCCTGACTCAAATTCTTTCCTGGGAAACCGAAGTCCAAATGGACTGGTCCTTTCCTGGTCTCAAGACCATTTCCCAACGGGGCCGTCGAGATAGAAGATCCCAAATCTGGGCATAAATTTATGGTCAACAGGCAGCATTTGAAACCCTATCTGACTCATGAACCTGCTCCCATTGGAGAAACCATTGCCCTGCTGGAGGGTAACTAATTCTTTGCCTCATTCTGAGTCCAGCTGGGGACGTTAAATTCAGCGCTCGTTGGGAGGCACCCCAACAACACTCACCATCCACCATCACTTTTCACTTCACTGTCATGATCACTTCACTTTTCACTTCACCACCCACCATCCACCCACCCTACCACCTTGCTGTATACCCTGCACCTCAGCTCTCGTTACCCGATCTTTCGTCCTTTCTCTACCCTTCCCTGCATGCATATGAGGACATAGCATCGTTTGGCATTGGGGGGTGGATAAGCATCCTTAGGATCTAGGTATTTTATGATATCATGCAGTTTCTATCTATAAAAAAAAAAAGGGTGCTTAGTAATGATCTGAAGGCTGAAACAAAAATACAATAAGTGTTTATGGATATTCAACCGCTGTTTTGAAGACTTTCCAGGCCACAGAAGCTTGATTCGCTCAGGCCTGGCTTAATTCACTTGAGCATTGACAAAATAGATCAGAATCTCTCCTAACTAACGATGTATTCTTGTACCTGAGACACCAATACAGGATCCGTTGGTTTGCTTCTACTTGAGAGCCTAAGTAATCTTGGTTCACACTACACATATCAAGAAAGACCAGGTGAACATAAGATCCAACCCTAGTGTTCATTAGGGAAGGTGGATCCTTACCTGTGCGCACAGGTAGACTTTTTATCCTAGGCTTTAGTCTTGTGTTTAGGAGAGACTCTTTCCACCAAAAAGGAACTCTCCCACCAAAAAGAAAAAAGTGTGCTCCTCCAAATAATGTTGTAAGAGATATACTGACACATGTTTCAAAAAAAAAAATAAAAAGATGCAAATAAGTCAGTATGTCTCACAAATGTCTATAAAGCCTTCGCCCTACAAGAAGTTCTTCAGGGCAGGTTACAAATACCTTGTTTTCTTTGAGCCACAAATGTCAGAAAATGGGAGTTGAGTTTCCATCATCTTTCTAAGGGTCAATCCGAAGACATGAGCTGAAACTGGGACCAACCTGTACTTAAAAATTTGTGAAACCCTGGGCTTGAGTCTTAATGTTCATCTGGTCAGTCTTGATTCTTCACTAAGCACAAGCCATAACCTCTTGAGCTCTCGAGTACGGCAAAAACCTCCTAGGTCCTGGAAATCATACTTAAGGTTTAAATATCAAGAGTCCTGGTTAGTCGAGAGATGATCTATGTCATGTGAGACTTAAAGTACTGGTAGTCTTCTCTACAATTGGTTCTCACAATATCCAACAATAAACACACCTATGATGCCTCAGGAGAAAATCTTCAGCTTAAAGATCATTTCTAAATACAACAAAAAATGTTTTGCTAGGGACTAACAAAAGATAGGCATGGGGGTATGATTGCACCGCAAAAATACACCTGCAATTGTGTCGTCTTGTACTATTTCCTAGCATTACCAGTGCATATTAGGATTCCAGAGTCGTATTTGTGAAAATACATGCATGCATGCATTTAATTGAGATGGGAGGAGAGCGAAATAAATGGCCTTGAAATTAACATTTTTCCTCAAGTGCATCTTCGCAAAATTCACCATCTTTTTATTTTTTATTTGATTTTGAAATCTCTTCACACGACTGCATGGAACAACCTCTTCTTCTTCGCACCTTGCCCTGCAGCCGCATGCCCAGCCTCTCCCTGCCATGAGCCATGCACGGCCGCATGCACAGAGAGGGCATGGCTGTGCATGCTTTCTCCTTCTATAAAAAGAGCTCGGCTCCTTCTTGCTAATCAGCCTGGTCTGCCACCAAAAAAACACACTGCAGCTTCTTCTCTAGGCTGCCTCCTCCCCCTCTCCCTCCATACGCAGGCCCTCCTCCTCTGAGGAGACACTCTGCGGACAGGAGCACCTCACGGTGGTGCACAACCACCACCGTGGGTCCACCACCGCCCAGCTCAACAGGGAGCCGGTGGGCGTGGTGGCCTTGTCTTCCCTATTTCACTTTCCATGCCATTTTCTCCATTACACCAAAGCTGCAAGCTTTGGAGTTCAACCGGCCACCGCACACCCCTGCAGCAGCTGGACAAGCCCCACAGCAGCAGCAGCAAGGCGGTAGCAGGCCGCCCTCACCTCCAGCGCGTGCCTGCAGGCACCCTCGCCTCCCGCTTCTTCGCACTGCACTCGCCTTCTCACCCGCAAACGGCCACCGCATGCCCCTGCAGTAGCTGGCCAAGCTTCACCACACCCATCAGCCAACATCCGGAGGCCACCGCGTGCCCTATCGTGCTCCTTCGCCCACAACCTAGCCCTCTCTGCGTGATCTGTTGCGATGTTCCACCTGCAAGCCACCGGCCGGCGCAACCCTTCCACACGCACGCCAGCTCGCGTGCGCCAGCTACAAGCCGCCCACACTCACAGTACCTACTGCAAGCGGTTGCGCAGCTCGCTCGGCCACTGTAGCCACTGTTCACACGTTTCTGCAGAACACTATGGCTACAGTGGGGTGACCAATGAGTTTCTCACTTATCCAGTCACCTGGCAAGCCGCAACCGGCCTTCGCTCGTGCACGCGTTCAGCCCCGCCCCTGCTCCTGCGCCCGCCCGCACATCTGCGTGCACCCGCGTTGCTCGCACCCACCTGCGTCGCCCCCTCCCTTTGCCCACGTACGTCTGCTCGTGCCCGCTCCAGCTCTTCATGCAGCGTGGTCGGCTGTGGCCTCTCCTCTCCCCGCGCTCACTCCTTCCCATCACGCTCCTCTCTACATGCATACCCGCTTGCGCGTGCGCGTGGAGACTCCAGACGGCGCTTGGAAGCTTCAGACGCCTTAACCCTCCAGCAACCTCTCTCTCTCTCTCTCACACACACACACACAGCTCTCTCTCACTCTCTTTACTGACACACACTTACACTCACACTTTCATACACACATACACACACCTATACACTATTATATACATATATATATACGTATACATATATATATTGATATATATACATATATAGATATATATATATACTTAAATCTATATATATAGTAGTATGTATATAACTAAGTATTAGTATACAAATATATATATACATATATCTATATGCTTATATATATATACATATACTTATATACATATATATATATATACATATATCTATGCATATATTAGTACTTATATAACTATGTATTAGTCTATATACTTATATATATATATACACATACATACTTACCAATATACATATATTTATATACATACATATATATATACATATATCTTTATATCTATATTATAACCTATATAACTAAATATAAGTATAGAGACGTATATATATATATATATATACAAATATACATACATATATACATATATATCTATATAACTATATATATATATATACACATATATCTATCTATACATATAGTTACATACATATACATATATATACTTATATATATTTACATATATACATATATATATTCATATAACTACATATATATCTATATATTTATAACCATATATACATATAGATATATTTACAAATATACATATATATATTTTTTTTTTCACATTACTTACCATATGCGGTATCGCGGGAATATCTGCACCAGTTGCTGATATTCCTCGATACACGCATACAAAAAGTATGGTCACACTCATCTTCCATTAATCCACCTTACATTCCACGCAACACCTCGTCCTGTTGGTTGCATCTTTCTAGACAACGACTGACTCGACACCGTGCTACACTCCATCTCTGCCTCCACCCCCACCCCTTATACATATATAATATATACCTATATATATATACTATATTTAATTGATTTCTGTTTCGCTTTCCTATTAGTAAAAAGATAAAAAATATATAAAAGAGAAAAGATAATCCTTGACTTGCAGGTACTCCGTCTTGCGAATAGCAAGACCCATTTTGGAACCCTGATTTGGCTCAAAGCCAAGAACCTAATTTTGAGGGTGTGCCTCAAGGACCAAGATTATCAGAAAAAAATCTTAAATAGAAAAACACCAAAAACACAATAAACGAACGGAAGATATTCGTTGTAGGAAAGGCGTAGAAACTTGACTTCTAACCCCACTTCCTTGAGTTCGACCCTGGGCCTAAAAGTGACCAAGATAAAATCAAGTAGGCCAGGTAAAAAAAAAATTTGTAAAGAGATGGTTAGGCTCGATTTAGGTTAACCACTATACACACTTCAATGATAAAATCACCATATTAACACACCTATCCGGGTCCGACCATCAACGGGTATTTGATGCTAAAGAGAAGACGTACCTTACTCCAACTTTCTTCAACGCAGGGATGTATGAGATGCAGTAAAGATAAACTAGATGCTGCCCATTCAATCCTAGATGGTCACCCTATTGATATGCAGCTTCTAGCAGGAAGTTTGATTTTTTTTTTAATTTTTAATAATATTAAGCAAACAAACCTAATCTAACTAACTAACTATCCTATATGCATTTCAAATAATTTGAATAATCCTATAATCTAAATAAAATGGGAACATGCTCCCAAAAGTACACTGCCACATACAAGAGTGATAAGCAATAAAAGCACTGGGAACACGTTCCCAAAAATACCCAACACAAGTCCACAAGACAAAAATTAAATGTCTAAGGTCTATCTAAACTAATCTAAACCTAAAAGAAGCAAATAAATGTCTCTAGCCACCGATCCTTCCTCCACGCGGGTGAGATCAAGGCTCACGTGTTCCTGTTGTTTCCCTCTAGGTGGTGTCTAGGTCCACCAAGAATATCACCTTTGTCTTGCGTGCCGGTCACATTCGTTTCCTCCAAATAGATGTACCTCGCATAGGTAAAAGAAATAGATCAATGATTCAGAGAAGCTTCACGAATAGAATAAAAATGATAGAAAATCCCTGAAAAATTTAATAGGCGTATTTCCTCCCCAGCAATGATGCCATTCGAAAGAGCGATCTTAGTTTTTGATAACAATTTTAATATAAAATGATGTGTCGTTCTAGTTCGTTACGTGGTAAAAAATCGCTTCTCAAAAATATTTAATAATTCAAAACTAACCACATAGAGTTAGGTCGTGTCCACAAGGAGGAAATAACCTATTGAATTAATGAGTGGTGACTCATTTATTTGGGAATCTCAATGGATGCGCCTATTCTTTAGTGCAACTCGTAGCCCTCATGAATTCTCTTCCTAAGCAATTAATTTAGACTGTAGGCATTTAAATGCAAAATCACCACAACATAATATTCTGTTAACTAGTGATCTTGGCAATGGAAATCAATGTAAAGATTAATCTTCAATAAAAGATACCTAGTTTATTGTAATTAATATCCCAATCATCGCATAAATGCAATCATTTGTAATTCGAATAAATTGGAGGGACATTCATGTAAATCTAACAGAATATAATAATAAAATAAATAAGTAAATAGTGATATTCAATGGCATTTGATGGCAAATAGTAATAGGATGAGAAATAGAGGATTCACTCTCTCTCTCTTTGTCACGCACACAGAGGAGGACAGCGGCCAGAGCTGCTCTGGGGGAAGACACTTTTCGGCAAGGGCTATGTGATGATGGTGGAGGCACAGCTGAAGGTGGCCGAATGTGGCTGGATGGTGGAGGAGAATGCCGACGACGGTGAAGCCCATGCGAGCTACTGTGGCTGTGTTCGCAGGACATGCATGGATTTGGTGCTTGGCGGTTGGCGGAGGCTCAGCAAAGTGGTTGCGTGGAGGGGAGGTGAAGGCTTTGGGTTCTTTCTAAGGTTGCAAGTAGGTTGAAGAAGAAGGAGAAGACAAAGGACGAAGAGGTGTGGCTCGCATGAGGCTGTGGCGCACTGCGTGCTTTCGTGGAGAGCACGTGGCACATGCGAGGCAGTGGCACTGCTGTCGGCGAAGGTGCACGTGCAAGGGATACATGACTGTGGCCACTGCGTGCGGTGATGTGAGGAGCGGATGCACAGCCTACGCACGGGTAGCGCATGGATGGCGGGTGGGGAGGTGCGCTGGTCAAGTGGCCATAGGCGATGCGTTGAGGAGGGGTGGCTGCACGCGATGATGGTGGCAATGGGTTCCTCCTCTCCTCTGTCAGTGGAGAAGAAGAGGAAGAAGAAAATGAAGAGGATGGAGAAGAGGGTGTGGTGGTGGGCACACTGTCATCGTGTGCACCCATGCTTCTGGAGAATGACGAGTGCGGTGGAGCAAGCTTTTGGCCACGGTGTTCGCTTGGTTCACAGGGTACGTCGATTCCACGGTGGTGGAGGAAGGAGGAGATCCTCCGCAGTGCCAAAGGAAGATAGATCCTCTCCTCGGAGAAGATGCCTTTGCCTTTTAAATTCTTCCCGAATTCGTTTCTCCTCCTCTCCCCTTTTCACAGCTGCCGTTAACTCTAAAAATAGAGTGAACATTTGGTTGGCCTTGCGTGAAGGTTGAGATGGAGCGGGTCAGATGGAGGAGGTTGGGTTGTGAGAGGCCTGCCTACTTGGATTGGTAGTTGGTGTGTGGTAGTGTGTTGAGGGGGCATGCATGTATTTACTCCCCATGTTCTGCCTGTCATCATAAAAACATGTTATTAATGGTAACTTTAACACATACAAATATATGCAAGATAAGATAAAATATCATTTAAATCGTGAATAGTTAAAGATTAGGAATATGTAATTAACAATTACTTAAGCTAATTAGCACTCTACTAAAGTGGACTGATCAGGATGTCAGAGTCACTCTCGAGAGTTACCTTAACAGGATAAGGCTCGGGATTTACACTCTCGAGAGGTTCTATTTTAAGCTCATCATTACAGGTGTTTGGGAATTCAAGTCTTGGTGAACCAGCTTGATGATTTTCTAGGGCTGGTTTGCAATTGTGAACACCTGCAATCGGATCATCCTAACCCATCTCAAGATCAGGTGTGTCATTATGTATATAATTTGTGTCTAATTCCATTTTGGTTGGGGGTCCACAACAATTCTGAGTGTCTAACCCATGCTCTAGAGAAGCTCTAGAATCACTCCAAGATGTCTCATAAATGGCTTGTCGCAATAGATTTAGAATATCTACACATTGCTCAATAATATTTTGGTGCATCTCCTAGAGTGATGGATTTGCAAAGCAATGTAAACCCTCCGTGCTATGCAATTTGCAAACTTCATTGAATTTTGGTATGAGGGTCTCCTTGGTTGAACCATTTTTTAATTTAGTATGCAGTAGACTAGCACGGTTCAAAATGAATTTTATTATTTTTGGGACATTAAACTAAATCATGTTGGCAGGATATTCTTCAAAATATTTAAGGGTAGCCACAATCACTTTGTCTTTTATGATCATTTAGGGTTCAAGTTTCCTAATTAGTCTTCCTAAATTGCGAGGTTGCATTTTCAAATCAGGTGGTAGATCAGGATGTAGAATCAAATTTAGGTTTAGATTAAAATAATCAGATCAGAAATCCCTGTAGAAGATCTAATGAGGTCTCTTAGTTTAAAAACCTAATGACCTTCCTGTGTATGTGCTCTATAGAAGGGATGAGGGACTGAATATGAATTGGACCCAATCAAGGCACCTAAAGATTTTTAGATGATTAAGGCTGTTTTGAGGCGGATGATACCTCTGAATTTGAAATCCACACACTCGAGAATTACCTGGGCACCTAGGAAGGGAGACCCCTGCAAAGACCCCTAAACAGTAGAGCATCCCCACTGGTTACAGCGTTTCCCCCATCCGACCTTCCTTGTCACTGTGGTTCCAAGTAGACCGGTATGTGCAAATTGAGACCTTAAGTCTACCAATTTTATTCCTAATTTTTGCGTTTGATTTCACTTGATTAGAAGTTGATTTGATTTGTGACCTAAGTTGGAGGTTGATTGTTCCACAAAGTAGACCAACTTCACCGGACATGCCCTGAAAGATATAAAATGAAATCTAAGTTAAGACCCAAAGATCTCCCTGAATTGACTCTCAAGTTATTACGTCCACAATTTTAGGATTCAAGTGAGATTTAGAGCCTGATTTTAGGGCTCTTCTGATTAGATCTTTTTAAGCAAGGGTTTGGGTAGCACACAAATGCGGGAGGGTTAATTTCCTTTTATTCAAGCAAGTGTGAACTAACACTTCAAAACTCTAGAGTAGAAACCCTAGTTCACTCTATTTCAAGTCTAATTAAATCTCAAGAAGTACACATTGGACTTAAACAAGAAGTGCATAGTCCAAGATGATCAGAAATTAAGTGTAAATCCCCAGTAGGTACAAGAAATTTAGGTAGAGATCTCTAAACAGTATCATCTTAACTTCAATCAGATGTTGATTTTGAATTCGCAAATCAGGAAACTTGCCGTTTAAATGAAAATTACTATGAAAATTTATTTGTAACCTCGATTTCTAACACACGAAACACGCCTGACCATTGGCTTTTCACTTGGATCCATTACCTAGGCTACTATCACTTCACATTTGTCTGGATTTCTAAATTTTTGGAATAAGGAAAGAAGAAATCTTCTGATTACTTCTATTGTTTTTCATTTTTGCTCGGGACTAGCAAAACTTAGGTATGGGGGTATTTGATCAATCCACTTTAGTAGAGTCCTAATTAGCCTAAGTAATTGTTAATTACATATTCTTAATCTTTAACTATTCATGATTTAAATGATATTTTATTTTTTCCTACATATATTTGTATGTGTTAAAGTTACCATTAATAACATGCTTTTATGATGATAGGTAGGACATGGGGACTAAAAACGTGCATACCCCCTCAACGCATTGCCACCCACCAACTACCAATCCAAGCAGGCAGGCCTTGCGCAACCCAACCTCCTCCATCTAACCCGCTCCATCTCAACCTTCACGCAAGGCCAACCGAATGCTCACTCTATTTTTAGAGTTAACGGTAGCCGTGAAAAGGGGAGAGGAGGAGAAATGGATTCGGGAAGAATTTAAAAGGCAAAGGCATCTTCTCCGAGGAGAGGATCTATCTTCCTTTGGCGCTGCGAAGGATCTCCTCCTTCCTCCACCATCGTGGAACAGACATACCCTGTGAACCAAGTGAACACCGTGGCCAAAAGCTTGCTCCACCACACTCGCCGTTCTCCAGAACCATGGGTGCGCACGGTGACAGCGTGCCCACCACCACACCCTCTTCTCCATCTTCTTCATTTCCTTCTTCCTCTTCTTCTCCACCGATAGAGGAGAGGAGGAACCCATAGCCACCATCAACTCATGTAGCCACTCCTCCTCAATTCATTTCCTACAGCCACGTGACCAGCTCACCTCCCACCCACCATCCAAGTGCTGCCCATGTGCAGGCTGCGATTCCAATCCTCACATCACTGCATGCAGCGGCCACAGCCGCGTAGCCCTTGCACGTGCACCTTCGCACACGGCAGCACGCCACACCCTCGCACGTTCCACGCACCCTCCACGAAAGCATGCAGTGCGCCATAGCCTCGCGCGTGCCGCACACCTTCCAGGAAAGCACGTAGAATGCCACAGCCTTGCACACGCCCCACCTCTTCATCCTATGTCTTCTCCTTCTTCTTCTACCCACCTGCAACCTCAGAAAGAACCCAAAGCCTTCACCCCCCTCCACACAAGCACTCCGCTGAGCCTCTGCCAACTGCCAAAGCTCGATTCTGAGCACCGCCAAGCACCAAATCCACGCGTGGCCCACGCATGCAGCCACAGCAGCTTGCGTGGGCTTCACCGTGGTCGGTGTTCTCCTCCACCATCCAGCCATGTCCGGCCACCTCCGGCTGTGCCTCCACCTTCATCACATAGCCCTCATCGAGAAGTGTCTTCCCCTAGAGCAGCTCCGACCGCCGTCCTCTCTGTGCGTGACGAAGAGAGAGTGAATCCTCTATTTCT
This sequence comes from Thalassia testudinum, assembly GCA_037157565.1. Lineage (NCBI taxonomy): Eukaryota > Viridiplantae > Streptophyta > Magnoliopsida > Alismatales > Hydrocharitaceae > Thalassia > Thalassia testudinum. The sequence continues at coordinate 51,256,188 of JAZHRO010000055.1, forward strand.
CATCCTATTACTATTTACCATCAAATGCCATTGAAGATCACTATTTACTTATTTATCTTATTATTATATTCTATAGATTTACATGAATGTCCCTCCAATTTGTTCGAATTACAGATGATTGCATTTATGTCATGATTGGGATATTAATTACAATAAACTAGGTATCTTTTATTGAAGATTAATCTTTACATTGATTTCCATTGCCAAGATTACTAGCTAACAAAATATTATGTTATGGTGATTTTGCATTTAAACACCTATAGTCTTAATTAATTGCTTAGGAAGAGAATTCATGAGGGCAACGAGTTACACTAAAGAATAGGCGCATCCATTTAGATTCCTAAATAAATGAGTCACCACTCACTAATTCAATCGGTTATTTCTTCCCTGTGGATATGACCTAACTCTTCGTGGTTAGTTTTGAATTATTAAATATTTTTGAAAAGCGATTTTCTACCATACAACAAACTGTAATGACACATCATTTTATATTAAAATTGTTATAAAAAATGAAGATCGCTCTTTCACATCCCAATAGAGCCTAGCTTAGATTCTAGTGATCCAATCCTTACATTTAACCTAGAATCTGGATTCAAGCCTATGTGAGATAATCATGAGGCCCAATGTTATGAGAATCAGGTTTGGAATCTAGATTTTGATTGTGGGCCTATATTTTATTATTATAGCTCTTCAACTACCTCAGAGATACGAATTGATTTTTCAAAAGTCACGCTGATCTATGATACAGAAATCGAGGAGTTGGATGAGTTGGGAATTGATTGGATCTACCCTAGGAACCTAAAACATGAGCCCATGCCTAATAAGGAAACCCTTTTGAGCTCAGAATCAGAAATTAGGTTAGATCTAAGTCAGGTTGTTGCTTCTTCACATCTTGATTCATCTTGTGGTGGAACTCCTAATCTGGAATCAGGTTCAGAACACAATCTTCGCAAATTCTCCAATGATTTCGAATCATACTCTGATTTTTGAGAACCTTTGCTTCATGACAAATATGAACCAATTTACGACCTTAGCATCCATGACCTGTTCTTCGACTCTAACTCTAAGGTCCCTGATTCCAAGATCATTGATTCAAAATTACGTTCCATTGAACTAGAATCATTCATTTATGATATGTAGGAATCAGGAACAGTAAGTGCCGAGAGTATCTGCAATCCAGAATTCAAATCATTTATTTACTTAGATTTCCATGATCCTATAATCACTCTCCGAGCATTTACCTTCGCTTTTGATGAGCATCATGAGGACCCTCTAGATGAACCTACCTTTCAATATTTTCTAGAGGAGGTCTCAACACACATGGATCTCATAGAAGCCTTTTTTCTGTATTCCACATCTTCTGATCCACATATAGAGCCTTCCAAAACCCATTCTCAACCTCGACCCACCACTGGAATCAACTTCTACTCTGATTCACCTCTCTCTAATCCAGTTGCATATGATTCTTCTCCATCTGTTGATCAGGTTTCGAACATGGATCAGATCAATAATCTCTTCCCATCCTTTTCTGATTCTTTTAGTACGGTTCCTACATCCTCTTCAGATCCATTTTCTTTTGAGGTTTCCTACTCTGATCAGGCTGAATCGACTCAGCCAAACCCCAGATTCTCATTTCCACGTCCATTTGAGCCTCAAAATATCTTGTGGGCTCCGTATCTTTTGATTCACATCCATCAACCCACCAGACTGATTAGGTTTGGGCAGTATCATCAGCCTGTAGATCTGAACAAGCACCTGGTTGGACCAACCAGGCTATTGATCAAGGTGCTTGTTCTACAACATTCATCTAATTTGACCACCTCTTCTCCTTGACCACTTTCTACTCGGCTGAAGGCATTGAATTTAGCACTTAACGGGAGGCAACACATCATTCCAAAAGACCTGAGACCCTTCTAATAATCTTTTGTGCTACACTCCTATTGCACTTCTGAGTTCAGTTTTAGAACAACCGACTCCACCTTTGGTACTTGTATCAAAGCTTGAAATTGTCCACAATAGTATCCCGACCCATTCACCCACCCTTTGATCCTGTTCTAATCCTTGAACCAAGCTGATTTCATACCCTTAAGTTTACAATGAGGACATTGCAAAACTTAGGCATGGGGGGTGTTAAAGTGCAAACATTTGGAAAATCAAGTTTCTGAGGAGTTCTCCCAAAAAAATACATATTCAAAAAATAATAAAAATAAAAAATTGAAAAAGAACAAAAAAATGGAAAGGGGAGGAAAATTTTGAGAATTGATTGCATATCATTCATGAGGAAAAGAAGAAATGATTCAAAATGTCAAAAAGGAGAACAAATCAGAAAACAAAAATGATAGTCATTAGCACTTGATTATGAAGATTACTTAAGTTCTAGACCTAATCAAAAGAAAAATTAAGTCCTAAAAAGTAGAGAGACAAGGAGATTAGTGTGATTGCTGATCTTAGGCCTCTTGGGATTATTTTAGGGCTTAAACATTCACGTATCTGTTATGATCCGAATTAATCCTCAAGAGGTTGAGGAAAGTGCGAAGCTGATGTATTAGGTTTAAGGCTTAGGGATTATTCGGCCCCATTGCTTGCCCTTTGGTTTGCGAGACTTGGTAACCTAAGCACCCAAAAATCACACACTTAGTCTGGTTCAGTGCACACTTAATAAAGAAAAATCTGCCAAAAGTGTTATGTTCTGAAAAGTCATCTCCAAGATCTAGCTTAGGAGGGGCTCGATAACACAAGTTGATTGGACGAGTTCTTAGTGCGAAGAGGTGGGAAATTCCCCTTGAAGATGTGTAATAACATATCGTCTCCTTGGTGCTTGTCTCCTAGGATATCTAAATATCCTACCGGGGGCATGTAAGCACCTTGTGCTAGTTCAGGTGCCATGTGCGGGATTATCTCAAAATGTCAATTGCTATGGCCTGAATTTAGCTACAGAATGCCATGGGCAGCACTATCTCAAAGTGTTGAAAGCTAGGGTTCTGGGGGTTGCCATGGGCGATGCTATCCCGAAGCATCGAAAGCCAGGGACCCTTCGAGGATTGATGGTGGAGACAAAGAATCCGATATAGACCATGTTTAGGGCTAATTTAAGGTTGGATCTAAGGAAATCTAAAAAGAAAAGAGAGAGAAAACTCTCCAAATGAAAAATCTACTTCTATCTCTCTCTTACAAAAAAATGCATTAGCAAATTGAACCTAGATATGCTACATTCTAAGCATGGGTGCTTTAATCGCTGGGTTCAACGAACCTCTAGGTAGTTTTTGTGGGTCGTAGAAACCTTTGCAACAGACTGAGAATGAAGCTAGTCAGGTTTGAATTTTGATTGATACTTGAGTACCACTAGGCCTAGTATTAGCATTTTGACCTAATTTCTAAAAAGTAATAAGAATCACGACTCTAAGCTTCAATGCATGGTCTATAACTCTAGTTCTTTTCATAAGATTTTTCTAAGGGACTAGCAAAAGTTAGGCATGTGGGTATGATGATAACATTATCATCAGCCATAACTAGCTTTAATTAGTTAGAATCAGTTGACAATTGTTCCTACATAACCACCTGAGAGTCGTAATTCATTGCATATTCTTTCTAAGAAGAATGCATTAAAATAGGGTTAAATCTGCAGTTTTAATGGAAGATCATAAATGCAGAGTAACCATGGGGTTTCCCAGGGGCTAAATGAAGGTCAAATGAGAATTAAGGACTAACGAGAGGGTTTATACAGATAGAAATGGGTTTTCACGCATTTCAAGAATTAACGAACACCCGAAACCCTAATTTTAGACCCACTTAATTAACAGAGGTTCTGGTCATGATAAAATTCACCTAAACCTTCTAAAATTCATAGAAAGTATTCTATAAGGCTTGGTATCCTTGATTTGACCATTGGAACCCATTTTTACCTAAAACAGTCTTAGATAGGAAGATGCCCTAATTTGTGTTTCTACATAAATTACCTAGTCAAATTTGGCTAAAATAAAAATCTAACTTCACCATCAGATTCCTTAGATCCAAATTAGGTTTGTACCAAAATTTGGGCTCAATCAGAGATCATCTTGACCTAGTTTGCATTTCAGTCCAATCAGACTCTCTTACTTACATAATCCCCTAGCTTTTCAAATCCTTGCAAAAAGACCCTTAACTTTGTCATATTCTTCACATTTAGGTCCCTACCACCATTAGGAGTGAGCTACATCTCACCGTTGAGATTTGAGCAAGATTTTTTCAGTCAATTTTCAGTCAATCAGTCCCGAAATTGAAAGAGAGATTCCTTGAGGAATTCTGTTCCAAATGAGACCAGCCATGTATCATATTCCCTTCTCAATCTCCCATGCGAATGCATGGGAGATGTGGATATCCGACATGCACAAAATCCCCGAGGCTTGAGAGCTTCTTTCCTTGCTTGCAGGGCCTCCTAAAGGCCTATAAAAAGCTCTACATCAAGTTCCTTACCTCCTTAGCTCAGTTCAGGCCTAAATTCTTCATCAAAAATCCTTCTCTGGCTATCTCTGACTATAGTTCCGGCGAGCTTCTCCGTCTACCCTCTTTGTCAGCCGCCACAGACCATAGTTAGCTGACCCTCTTCCTCAATCTCTTCTGCCTCTCGTAATACCAACGAGGGCCTCCTCTTACCTTCATCCTTGCCATTCTCCCCCACCAGAGGTATTCCCTTCTCCAACGCTGGCCATACCATAACCAGCGCCTCCCTCCCCTTTCGTCCAGTTAGGTTAGCGTAGTTAGGTTGCCCTCTCCCTCTAATCTTTTCCTTCCTTCAAACTCTCAATTCAGTCCACGCCGCCACCGTTCGCCCTCCATCTTCTCCACGTCTGGCCGCCCTCCAGCGAGGCTTCCCCAAAGCTCCACAACACCACACGCCTTGCCAACACCCTCATAATTTCCTCCATACCTCCACACACAAAACCCCCATCCTTATTTGCCATTCCACCCATTCAAACGCTCCCCCAACCAACCCACTGTCCACGAGCTCCACCGACCTCGCCTGACCACCACACACCCTCTCACGTCTCGCAAACACCGCCATCACATTAACCAACACTTGGTGAGGCTCTTGAAGTATTTTAATGTGGTCGTGAGGCTATTCTTGTTGTTTAAGGTACTCACCGATGCTCTGCCATCGCTGACATCATCCCTGCTCTCACTCATCACGCTCCGACCACGAAAGCCCTCGATTCCACCTGCAGGTCACGTGGACACCTTCCAGGCCCAAGCTTAGGTCTTCAATTGGAAGCCTTCTCCTCAACTGTTGCACCAATTGGAGAAGAACCCACAGCAGTTGCACGCAAAAGAAATCTGCAGTGGGATTAGTCCCACATCATGGAGTGAAAGGCCCTTGAGTGAGCATAAATTATTTTTGTGAAGTAGCCTCTTCGCTCAGACACTGAGGGGTCAGGTCCCTCGCTACCCTCTCCACATCCAAATACCCGCCTACTCACTCCTTGATCACCATACACGTCGGTGACCCTAGAAACTATTTGAGACCCGATAACCCGAGTATCTGGATCCGACTATGAGCTTAGGCCTGAGAGAGAAGGAAAGGAAGAAATTGTGAGAGAGCGGCGGGGGGGGGGGGGGGGTTGCTGTATAAGACTTGTGCCGTGTGCGACACTTAGTCGTAGAGGAAGTTGGTCCTCTGTGTGTGAAGGAGAAGCCTTAAGGAAGGCTTGAAAGAAAGAGAAGGCAGTGAAGAAAAAGAGGCATTAAAGAGTAAGAAGAAGAAGAAGAGAGGTCATGCCCTTGTGAAGAAGAGAGAAGGCATTGAGAAGAAGGAAAGTAGAAGAAGAAGAAAAGAAAAATAAAGAAGGATTTGAGAGCCTTAATCACTTTAAGTCGTTTGATTGACCAATCTGTTGTTTGATTAAGCATTATTTGAGCTACTGCTGAATAATTTAAGTATTATAGTTTACAATTGAATTCTGATTGAAGTAATTGTATGCATATTTAATTAAAGAGGACTAGTGGTGATCTAAATTGCCATTGTTTTTTATTCTCTTTTCTTTTTGTTCCATGCAATCTTTAGATACATTGAATTTCATTGAATAACTAATGTGACAGGTCATTATTCATTGAATGTCAATTTGAATGCTCAATTAATTATGCTAATTGATTTTAAATATGATTAATGTTGTGAATTCCATATTTTCTCCCTGTGTTCGACCTTGGGCTCCATTGTAGATTCTGAGTTTATAAATTTTATCTGTTGATCAAGCTATTTAGGAGTGTGCTACGACGATGAAACATTAAACTCCTATCTTACCTAAACAAACAGACTACATAATCTACTATGGAACTCTGATCAAGATGATTTCAGAGGCGTTAGACTCTGATCGTCGTCCTAATCAAATCCATACAGTTGGATCATCAATCTGAGGCTTAAAATAAATCTCATTCTCTCCTAACCACAAAAGGACACAAATTAACCTATAATTTATACAGACTACTCTAAATGCAGAATGATGCATGCTATGCAATATTTATAATATGGAATGCATATCTAAGCCTAAGAACATGCATAAATAGGCATTTTATCCTAAATAAATGTGTCTACATCATACCCCCGTGCCTATCTTTTGCTAGTTCCTAGAAAAATCAAACGTATAAAATCAGAATTAGGACTTAATTACTTTGGCCTAAATTGTTTATTAACAATAGAAAATTTCAACTAAGGTCCTGAACTACGAAGACTCAATAATGCTTGGGTGCCTGCCAAAATATAGACTACCCAAGTCTTCACCTTATTTGAAAAGGGAAGATACATTTTTTTCAATATTTCTTCTTTTCTAATTTTTTTTTTGGATTTCTAAGTTTAGGGTTTCGAGGTAGCTTTCTACGGCTACCCAACCCACCCAAGACTCAAAAATAACTTTAAGCTCTAAGCATCTTGTGAAAGGTGATAGACTCACTAGGTGACCGCTAAAATGGACTTCAGGTTTCTATGACCCAAGGTGACCTAAAAAGTTTTCCTCAAGGTTTATCTTTTCGATCAGTAGCTTTCCCCCTACTTTATTTTTTATGGGGTCAACACAAGAGGGAACCCAGTGTATAACTCCTCGATTTATTCTACTTTCCCGCTTCTTCCTTAAGTGTTTTGGATTTTTAGTGCATTTCATGAGCTAGGTTCTAGACAACCAGTTGATGAGCTATTACCACCGACAACTTGCCAGCCATACTCGTGCGGTGAAGTGTGGCTTATTTATTTATTTATATTTTTCTTCTTCTTTTCTATTTCTTTTTCTTTTCTTTTTTTTTTTGGTATATCTCTACTTTTTTCTTTTTTTTCTAAGTAGGTGACTTCCCTAATCTAAGATTTACCTAAAGGCAGTAGGAAGAGAATGGTCATGCGGTTGGGCTCTGGACAACTGGCCAATGAGCTATTACCACTAACAACTTGCTAGCCATACCACCTTAGAAGGTTTATTAAATACCTAATTTCTGTAAAAATCGCCAAAATGTGTGTCAGTACAAATAGTGTGTAAATGCTTTAGACTTAAAGTCCCCTCAAATTAGAGGGTGGGTTGATAAGTTGTGTACTTATCATCCCAATTTATTGACCAAGTTAGAATAAAATTACTTGGCGAGTGATGTAAACACATTTACACTACTTAAGATGTCTATTTATGCATGTTCTTAAGCATAGGATTGCATTTCATGATATAAATATTGCATAACATGCATCATCTTGCTTTAGAGTAGTTTGAATAAAATGGAGGTTAATTGTCTCCTTTTATGTGCTTGGATAGGGAAAACATTTTATCGGGGTCTCGGATCAAAGATCCAATCGTATGGATGTGATCAGGGCGATGATTGGAGTTCAATGACTCCAAGATCGCCCTAATCAGACATCCGTGGCATAAGATAGTGATCGGGGAACCCTAGAAGATCAAGGGCCAAGATGGTGTAAATCCTAACTTTAAATGACAAATCCGACTACACGGATGAATTCGTATCGACGATCGCAACCCAACGACGCAAAAATCGAGTCAATCCGACATCCGTGGCACCATCTACAACATCCAGAAGATGGACGGCCAAGATGGTGCCACGTGGTGCCATCTCGGCCACCCAAACGGTCGCATACAATCTTTGAAGTCCCTACACCCTCTCCCTCTCCGCTGTTGGATCTCGATCCAACAGCTGTGGACAGTCGTGCCTAAAAGCGTCTGCTCGACCATCCGCGCCTCGTAGCGCAGCGGTTGAGGGCGCTATCACGAGCTGCAGCCACGGGTTCGAGCCGCAACGAAGGGGAGAAAGGCGTGGGTGAGCGAGCGCAGGCGGGCGTTGGATCATCATCGGGCGGCTCAAATCCACCAATAGCATTCACGCACTATTGCACGGGCGGCAAGGATGCGCCATCGTATGCGCTGGGCAGCCACGCAGCAACGGGGTTAGGCGCATTTTTAAGCCGTCCGATATCGCGATCGAACGACTGTGGATGAAAGAACGTGTGCGTATGTGTTGAGTGCGGGTAGCTGAGGAGGCGCACGTGGGCGGCAGGTACTACGCCCACGTTGGGGCTTTAGTGACGGTTTTATCCATCACTAAAGACCCCTCATTTATTGTTTTAAAGATGTAATGACCAATTTGCCCTCACTCCTTGCAACTATAAAAGGAGTCCCCCTCCACACGAAATTCTCATCCCTTCCTTCTCTTCTCTACCTCTCCAAAGCTCAAGAGAAGCTTGTCCCACACCCGGGATGCTTCTCGCGAGATAAAGTCCAAATTTTCATCCCCCTTTGGAAGTGGATCACGCGACGATGACGACGTGCTGCTCCATTCCCATTCTTCTGCTTCATCCTCCTTCATCCTGCTTTGTCCTCCTTCGTCCAGGCGTCGTCCCATCCGGCTCGTCCTCCAAGCAACCGTCAAGGAGGATATTTCTCTCCCTATTCTTTTTACTGCTTTCTAATATAGATTTACTGCTTTCTAGTGTAGTTCTGCTCGTCCTCCAAGCATTCGTCGAGGAGGACATTTCTCCCTCCATTCTTTTAATGCTTTCTAGAGTAAATTTATTGCTTTCTAGTGCAAGTGTTTCATGCTTTCTAGTTGTAATGAACAATCTCCCTAATGATAAATTCTCTGTTTATTCTACATCTCATTTTGATTTCTGTGTAATATTCTCTCTCTCTTCTATTTATTGCAAATAATTAGATAGTTTTAAATTGAATTACTTTGTGACAAATAAAAAGAAACGCCCAGTTTTTAAATCAAACGTCTGCCTCCCTGTGTTCGACCCGAAATTTCAATTTCGGTATAAATTTTATTTGTTGAACACGAGTTCTTTGCATTCAAACTACAACGACAGGTTTTCCAAAACGAAACACGTTAGCGTAGCAATTCATACGTTCAACAGCAAGGACTCGAGACCAAAACCACATTTTAGTGGACACCTAGGCTAAGTATGCCCGAAGACCTGAAGAGTCTAAGTGTTCAAGTCCTTAAGTATCATCTCCTAAAGTTAACAACTCTTAATGCCCAAGTTCTCTTCTAATTATAATTCTAATTTTTTTTCTTTTTGAATTTTTAATTAATTTTTTTTAAATAAAAGAAATTCCACGGAGCATGGAGCTAACAAAATAATTTTAGGATTAGGTATCCACCCCCCATGCCTAAATGATGCAATGTCCTCATTGTAAAAATAAATACATGAAAAGGATGAAATAAACAAAATATCACCAAAATTTCATGACAATCTAGTCGACTCCGCAGAGAGAAAGGAGTATGCACATGTGCTAAGTTTGTTGCCTTTAGCTACGCATAATATATAAATAAAGAAGAAATTAGGAATTCACAAGTGCGGGTAGAATCAAAATAAAAATATTGCTCATCAAACCCGCTAGCAAAAGATGTCCACAAATGTAAATAACTTAGTCATTCTCTTAGTCTTGCATTTGTTAGGGACTAGCAAAGTTTAGGCATAGGAGTATGATTGCGCAGCTATCATAAGTCCTAATCAACCTAAATAATGTTTGAACCTAGCTTAATTTGTAAATATTGCATTTATATCATGCATATCATACATTGCATCATTTTATATAGAATAAGATGAGTTTATCTTGATATTTAATGTTTCTATTGCTATTTGCAGGTAATAAAGTGATCCATGATGCAAGATAGAGTGGAATAAGGTAATAAAGAGAGAAGAAGACTGATCCAGACAAGAGGAATAAGGAGGATGGCCTTATCCCTACCCTTAGAAACCCTAGGGTAGCCTTCCTAAACCCAAAACCCACTCTCTAGCATTTTTCTGGACTTCAAGTATTAGGTTGGACATCTGATTTCTACAAAAACTCAATCTAGGAAGCCAAAACTCTCACTAACACAAAATTAGACATCCAACCTAACTTCCAAAATCCAATTTTGGAGTATAAGACATCTGATCACTTGTCTGGATGTCTAGGGGTCTTCTTTGGTTCCTATTTTTGGTGCTAGAAGCCCGAGCTTGCCTCTTTTGAACTAGAAACCCCACCAAACACCTTAGGAAACCCAATTAGAGACCTCCTAAGCCTATCCTACTATCCATACCCTTAGTTATCCTATCCCTAACCCAATTTAACTAGCCCACACCTAATTAGGTGCATCTACAGTTGAATGGGTGCACCTGAACCCAATTAGATCCACCCAGGATCTAATTGACTCATACCTATTAGGATTGCCTTAGCCTAATCACACACACATCCAATTAGACTCGACCTACACCCAATTAAGTTTACTCCTCTCCAATTAGACTCACCTAAGCCTAATTAGGTCCACACTCACCTAATCTAGGTTGACCCAACCTAATCCAACCAAACCTACACACCTTAGTCTACGAAAATCACACACACACACATACACCTTCCTAATCTATCCACCCACTAGTTGTCGCCCACCTTAGTAAAACAAATCCCATGCACACCTATTCTAGGAAAGCCCCACAACCTAGGTGTCAACCCTTACCAAACCTAGATCCTAAATAGGTGGTGACTACCTATTTTAGGAAGCCACTTCCCATTTAAGCCAAGGGGAAAATGGTGTCGCAGGTCATTCCCTCCACTTCTCAACTTGCAATCCCTCTTCCTCCTCCAAAAAACCCAAGGCCATCCTCTTCCTCCTCCTCTCCAAGACGTTCTCCATGGATGCCTAAACAAGGTCCTCCAAGGTGCTCCTCCATGGTCGACCAGGCGAAGCTCCAAGGTGCTCTCCTCCAAGGCTTCAAGGATGGCTAGAAGAGAAAGGGCCCACCACCCTCTTCTCCTCTTCTTCATGGGCATGCCCTCTTCTCTCTCCTTGGAAGAAGAGCCCACGCCCTCCTTCTCTTTCTCTTCTTGGATGGCCAACAAGGCTTCTTCATAGCCTCTCTTAGTTGATCCGAGCATTTTCTTGGTTCTAGTTTCTTTTTATGTACGTTTGCAACTTCATATAATTAGTTAATGCATGATTAGTTTCTCTTTGAATGATTAGTGATATGCTTCTATTTATCATTGTGAATACACACCCATTAGTTAAGTTAAGATTAGAGTTTTGCTAGCATATTTAGATCCAGGTTTCATGTTGCTTTTCAAAAATCAAAAATCAAAAAATCGCAAAATACAAAAAGACCAAAAAGATTAGGTTAGAAAAGTGGATCCAAATCTAAAACTTGTTTCTTACGCCTCCTAGAGAGGAACAACCGGGACTCAAGTTCTAAAAGAGAAAAAAATCTCTACGTGAGTTTCGTTAAAATAAGTATTTTTGATCAATGGTTTAGTGCAACTATACTACAAATCCGATGTATTTCAAAACACGCGTGAAAATCTCATTATTAGTGGGCTTTGAAAATCGTCATTTTCTATGAACAACAATAATGTAGTTAGATTTTGAGAAATGATTTGTTTCGTGAATTTTGAAACAAACATCTCCAACTATGTCTAATTTAAGTGTTGTTCCCTCTACAACTCTCAAATTAAGAGACATGTCGATCGTAATGTCTCAAGTGGGATCGACCTCTCCTCTCCATTGAGACAGTGTAGTTATGAAGGGCCTACATACACAATCCCAACAAGAGAAGCAAGAAAAATTTTCACCTCACAAGTCTAACTTGTGTGTTCATATTTTGGCCCTTTAGTTTTACCACACCATGTGCATCAAACTATCGTTGAGCGTGCGTGCAACTACATATGTGCCGCATCAATCCATTCTTTGTTTTAAGATATTAATATCTTTCTTTAGAACTTCATTCTCCTGATGTAATTTTCTCATTTTCTTTAGCCAGTGATTCTTATTAATGTTTTTTCACTTGACTTCTTAAGTGCTCATTTGTGAAAATTTAATTAATAATCGAGCTCTTCCACATCCCTAAATAACTTTACAAAAAGTTAACTTAAAGTGTGTGTCTAATCATGTTTGCTGGAGAAAATAACTAATTAATTACTCTAGATACATTTTTTGATTTTGATCATATGACAAGTTGCTTAATGTAAGTTTTAGTGATTTAATTTAACTTGAGAAATTATTGAATTCAACAAACAATTAGTGTAACTAATGATTTGCATCCTTGCCAAATTAGGATTAATTTAATGCGTAAAATGTCATCCTCCTAGTAATGTTATTAATTATTTATTAAGCATATTTCTTGATCCTAAGTTCCTAGCTTCACATTCTTCTTGTTCTTAATGGCTCATCGATCATCTTGACCTCTTTAACCAAATGACACAAATTCTTTTTCTAGTCCATCATAGTTGAAATCAAGTATCCCAATTCCTCTCAATCTCTCATCTTGCCCTTCATCTTCTATTAAGCTATGAAGTTGTCTTTCTTGACTTTTCAAAACCAAAAATAAAGGAAATACAAGATTATTCAAGAAGTAATAAAATATACTAATTTAATGATTTAAAAACATTGAATGATAGATAAAATATTGAAAACATAAATGAAATATACAAACATTCAAAAGCTATCAAACATTATTTAAAATAAGAGAATATAGTAATCTACTATGGTTGTTGGGATGTGATGAATTAAGATTTTAGAAGGTATATATTCTTGATTTTAAGTTCAAAAACACTTGAAATTATTTATAAATGGATCCTAGAAGGCAATTGAGATCTAATCTATGCATGGTCCACTAATGCATTATAAGGCATAATCTCTTTCTAAGCCAAGCACAACCTAGGAACCTAGCACTTAAAGTAATGATGTTGGTGGCTAGCCAAACTTTTGTGTTGGCATGGATAATGATCTATGGAGGGTGAAAATCTTTACCCACATGTGTTAAGGTATAGTTAGATGTTAGGATAAACAAGATGAATTCCTACATGTCTAATCATGTAGTAGTTCTTAGACTCATCACCCAAGGTTTTTCTACCTTTAATATGCTGCAAGTCTCTTATTCGTGTCGTGATCATGAAAGTGACTACTAGGAGATGATGAGTTGTGAAGTGACTACTAAGTCATATCTAGTGTTTATAGTCTCCTAAGTTCTAAACTTGGATTGTTGTAGTAAGTGATGTGCACACATCTAATTGGCCTAAAATGTATATTTATGCATGTTCCTAGTGCCCTAGAAGCATCATGCATTAAATATTGCATAACATGCATCATCATGCACTTAGGTTAATTCGTACAAATTATATAGTAATTCCTCTCTTTCTGTGATCAGGGGACAAGGCAATATTTATCTGGGCATTGGATTGAAGATCCAACCATACGAATCTGATCAAAGTGATGATTGGAGTTCAACGCCTCTGAGATCGCCTCAGTCGGACTACCGTAGCATCAGATGCAGTCCGAGGAAGATCAGAGATCAACAGGGAAGGTGGTGCAAATCTATACCTCATATGACAAATCCAACTGCACGGATGGGTTTGAATCAACGATCGCAACCCAACAACGTGAAAATCAACCTAATTTGACATCCGTGACACCATCTACAAGCATTGGAAAATGGACCGTCCAGATAGTGCCACGTGGTGCCATCCAAGCCGCTCACAGCCATGAGCCTCCTCCTTTACCCACACTTGTGAGATCTCGACCGTTGGATCGAGATCCGATGGTCAAGAGCATGCGTGCTTAAATTCAAAAAAGTGATAGAAAGTGGAGGTAGCACAGCAGTCAAGGGCATTGTGTGGAATGAAGGGCATGGGTTTGAATCCGCGCGAGTAGATCAAATCTGCTGAAGAGGCGGGCGCATCAAATTCAACCTTTGGATTCTTATCGAGAAGCTATGAACATGACTACGTGGCACACTCTCTTGCATCAGATGAACAATCGCGCTGCATGCATGTGATGACATGCCATTAGATGCGCCTTCGTACGCGAGCGCTATGGGTGAAGTGGTTGAAGCGTGCTCATGGATTCTAAGCTGTCCAATCATGCGATCGGACAACTAAGGTTGATTGGGAGCGATGAGGCGTGCGAACGATTGAAGGTGAGGAGGTGTTGACATGGCGTGATGAGAGGCATTAGATGCACAATGGATGACTACCCTTTGATATGGGCTTTAGCGACATACAGCTATAGTGACGCTCATAAACATCCCTAAAGACCCTGATATTAATGTTTAAGCTTTGAAATGACCTTTTTGCCCCCATGTTCTTAACTATAAATAGGACCATACACCAAACATATTTCATCCCTTCCTTCATCTCTCAACCTCCCAAAGAGCTAAGAATAATGTTCTCAAGCTCACTCGAGTGCCCCCAAGCTACGGGAAGCTTCGCTAGAGCTAAAACTCAAAATTTTCCACTTCTCACCCCCTTTCGCGGAGTTCTTGCCAACCATCTTCTCGCCCCTCATTCCGTAAGGGAATCCCGCGACGTCGATGCCTTGCCTCATCCTCGACTCTTCTAGATTTTCCCTCCTCCCTCTATCCTCGCTTTGCTTCCTCTAGATGTCATCCATCTGACTCATCCTCCAAGCACTCGTCAATGAGGATAATCTCTCATCCCCTATCTTTTTATTGCTTTCTAGACTAGATTTTCAACTTCGTAGTTGTAGCAAATAGTTGTAATTAACATTATCTTAGTTATAAAAGTTGTTCTCTCCCTTTCTCTCTCTCTCTTTCTCTCTCTTTCTCTCTCTTGTTTATATTGTAAGTAGATTAGCTATTTATAGCCATTGTGAATGTTTCTTTTATAAAAAAATACAAAAAAAAATTATGGATTTAGAATCAATGTAGCCACCCGTGTTTGACCCGGGACTCACCAGAGTTTTGGTAAATTTATCTGATAGCAGATTTTTACACAACTGCAATGACTAGCTTTCAAGCTCAATCTTTTTCACTTATAAAATCCCATCCATCATTTTGGCTCCGTTGCTGGGGAGGCAACGAATCCCAATTATTTTCCACATTCCTCGCAATTATTTGATCTCTAACCTCTCTTTTATATCTTCTATTGTCTTGTAGGTACCCTGTCAAGGAATCTTCGAGCACTAGAAAGGAGTAATGTGCAGTTAAAGACCATCGTAAGTGCTCCCCCATTCTTTCTCCCTCCATAGCTTTCATTTCATCATCTTAATTCAAGCCCTAATTAACTTAGGTGCTCTAATAAACCCTAGGCTTAGTTTGGTTGTCACCTCCACACACCTTACCCTCTGCTTATAAAAAAAATCTAAAAAAAAAATTTGATCTAATTGTAGGATTTCCTTACCATACACATCACATACACCCTCAACTTGAGGTACATGACCTCTTCTAAGTTTTCTCACTCTACTGGTAACATGATCTTTGGAACCGGTACTGATGTACGTGTTTCATGTGTTTGAAATTGGGGTTAAGAGTAACCCATCGTCGTAGTTGCAAAACTCGTTATCAAATACAATTTTACCAAAACTCCAAGGGAGTCCCAAGTCGAACACAGGGTGGCGACGTTTACCTTGCTTGAAAACTGCACTTCGTTTTGTTTGTTTTGGGTGTTTTAGTTTTGTTATTTTTTTTCATTTGTTTTTATAAAGCAAGAAAACAATATGGATCACAATGGAGATAGAAGCAAATATGATATATATATTGCATAAATGTTTATTACAATAATCTACGAAAGCATAAAAAGAAAGAGAGGTGAGAAGGAATCTCCCGAATCGGCTGTTCAACGAGACGATGACGCCTGGCGGAAGCTTAGATGAAGGAGTTGAGGAGTAGGATGATGGAGATGAGATACAGGACGACGTCGGGTAGAGGAAAGCTTCATTGAGGCTCTGGAATGGAGGTGAGGAGGCGGAGATGATCTACTACCAGAATGGAGGTGGGAGGACAGCTCAAAGGCAACCTATGAAGGTGGTGGGATGAAGGATGAATTTTTGGTGGGAGGTAGGATCACTATACTAATAGGAGGCCTTAGGAGTAGGTGGGAGTAGAGTAGGCAGAGTTGAAGAGGAATGGGGGGTGTCGGGGTGTTATATAGTGATGGGAGGAAGAACATCCTAGGCACAAACATTTAGCAACAGCTACAAGCGTCACTAAAGGCATTCTAGCTATCGTCGAAGATCCACGCCTCTTCATTGCCTTGGCTAGCGCACGCACTGTGCAGGCCATTTAGTGACACTACAAGTGTCACTAAAAGCCCTCTCTTTTGTCGCTATAAATCTCGCGTCCACCACTTAGGCTCGCCTGCTGTCGCTGAGGTTGAATGCGTCGTGGCTGTTGGATTTAGAAGTGAATAGGTAAGATGGCATGGAGATCGTGCCTCTTGATAGCACGTAAGATGGCACATTCTCGAGGTGCTTGACGGCCACATGCAGCATCCGCACCCATCGAGTGGTACCCCGTGGTGACTCCTCGGTCTCTTAATGACATCCAGGGGGCGCAATCGAATCACGCCTGCTCTTTGCTGAATTTGAGCACAATAGCTGAGCTTCTAACGTGCACCCAGGGATGATAAAAAGAGCTCCACCCACTGTGCTGAGGGCGGCACTATGTCGTGCTTTGGATTTGAGGCTACGCACCCACGACTATCGGATGCAAGATCGCACGGCCGAGAGTAGAGCATGCACTTCGTAGAGTTTGAATCGCACACCTCCCACAGCTTTGCCATCAGACGTCCGCTGATGATGCCGATCATCTTAACTGTGCGCTCAGAGGGAGCGCGTTTTCCCTTGTGCGGGGCGATGCTGACCATTCGCTGGCTCAGGTTCGGTAGCCTGGATGGTGCCACGTGGTGCCATATGGGTCGTCTGTCTTCTTCTTGTCGAGGATGGTACGAAGCTCTGATCAGGGTGATTTTCACATTGACGGACTACGATCATTGCTCTGAATCCATCTGTACGGCTGGATTCTTTATCTAAGGCCCGTAAAGATGTCGCACTGCCTCCTGGCCATGTAAAATGACAAAATTAATGTACATAATATACAAGTGTTCTAAATGCAATGCAATGGATGTTTATGCAATATTTATACCATGATATGCAATGCTAGGCCTAGGAACTATAGTAAATAAGCATTTTACGATGAATTTATACGTGTTTATCATACCCCCATGCATACTTTTTGCTAGTTCCTAGTAAAATTAACCTAGATGCTATTTATTAAAGTAGAATTAGGATTCGATCTCTTAGGCCTAAGTTGTTTTTTAACAATAGAAATTATCAACTAAGGTCCTAAACTATGAAGACTCAACAGTACCCGGGTGTCTGCCAGAATGCAGATCCTCCAAGTCCTCGCCTTATTTTAAAAGGGAAGATAATTTTTTTTTATTTCTCTTTTTTCTAATTTTTTTGGACTTTTAGAGTTTGAGATTTTCGGGATAAATTTTTACAGCTACCCGACCCACCCAAAACTTGAAAAGGACTCTAAGTGCTACACATCTAGTGAAAAGAGTGAAAGACTCACTAGGCGACCGTTAAAATGGACTTCGAGTTTCTACAACACTAGGTGACCTTGCCTAGAGGTTTATCTTCTTAGACGGTAGCTTTCTCCCTACTTTTATTTATGGCATTAACACAAGGGCGAACCCAATGTATATCTCCCTGGCGAATGCACAGCAATCATGGGTCTTAATCAACCTAAATAATGTTTTAACCTAGCTTAATTTGTGGATATTGCACTCATATCTTGCATATCACGCATTCCATCAGTCTATTTAGAATAAAATGTGATATCCTAGTATTTAATGGTTTTTATTACTATTTGCAGGAAATAAAGTGGTCCAGGATGAAGGAGATAGTGGAATAAAGCAACAAACGAAGAAGACTGATCCAAATAAGAGGAGTGAGGAGGATAGCCTTATCCCTACCCTCAGAAACCCTAGGACAACCTTCCCAAACCCAAAATGACTTCCATTAAAGCACCTTAGCCCCAAAACTCAAACATGGATAGCACTATCCATGTTCTTATCCACCCTATCCCTCTCCCAAACACTTAGGAACCAAAACCCACCTTAGAAAACCTAAAACCCACTCTCCAACATGTTTTAAGACGTCCAAACATTTGGCTGAACATCTGATTTCTACAGAATATCAACCCAAGAAGCCAGAACTCATACTGACATAGAATTGGACATCTAATTTAATGTCCAAATGTCCAATTTTGTAGTATAAGACGTCTAACCACTATCTTGGAAGTCTGATACTGCTGTCTGGTTCCTAATTTTGGTGCTAGAAGCCTTAGCTTACCTATTTTGACCTAGGAACCCCACTAGACACCCTAGGAAACCTAATTAGAGACCTCTTAAGCCTAGTCCACTATCCATAGCCCTACTTATCCTATCCCTAACCCAATTGAACCATCCCAAACCTAATTGGGTGCACCTGAGCCCAATTAGATCCACCCAAGATCTAATTGGCTCATACCTATTAGGGTTACCCTAGCCTAATCACATGCACACATCGAATTAGACTTGACCTAGACCTAATTAGGATCACTCCTATCAAATTAGACTTTCCTAAGCCTAATTAGGTCCACACCAACATAATCTAGATTGACCCAACCTATTTAACACCTAATCCTACCAAAACACACAACCTAGCCCTACAAAAAACACACACCCACACACACCTTCCTATTTTTCCCCTACCAAACCCAAGCACACTCTCTTGGAAACCCTAAAGCTTGTGTCAAACCTATATACTAAAAATGTGGCATTAGCTAATTTTGGAGCCACCAAAAGTGGCAAGCAAATGGAGCCTTCCGTAAGGATAAAGAGAGAGCCATGAAATTGCACCATCTCCACCACTCTCTTCCTCTCTCAACTTGCGACACCCTTCCACCCTCCAAAACCCTAGGGCCGCCTCATCCTCCAAGGCCCTCTCCTTGGACAGCTAAAGAAGAAGCTCCTCCAAGGCATCTGATGAGTCCATTTTAATGGACTATTGTTACGCCTAAGTAATTCAATTCTAACATGTTAATAATTACATTTGGTCATTAAATGATTGCATGTGTCATTATTTAAGTTTATATTTCTTCTATTGCTTATTATGTAATTATATTTCATGCAGGGTTCTGCAACAGCGCACTCATCTTCTCCAATTAATCTACTCCATCAGGCTAATAATCGGGAAGAAGAGGGAGGAGGATTAATTGTGGAAAAGAACAGGAGGGTGGAAAGATATTCCCCCCCCCCACAAATATCTCCACCTACGACCATCCTCCTTGAACAGAACCCAACAAGTGCTGGCCATGTTTAGTAAGGGATTTTGAAAATCTCTTAATTCACGCGGGAGAGGAGATCAAATGAGGTTCTGGGAGAGAGTGGAGGCGGCTTCTTCTCCCCCTGGCGGGGACCCAACTGTGAAGAGGGAGTGCACTGTGGGGAGAGCGTGCATTGTGCACACCTTCCACCACCCTCATCGCACTGCCACACTGCCTTCACCAATCCCTTGTAAGCCACAGCCGTGCCCTCCACTGCCTGTCCAGCCACAACTTGCCCTCATCGCACGCCTGCAACTGATTGCACTGCCTCCACCGCGCCCTTGCAGCCCAAGCGCCCGTAGGGGCTGCACCCACCGTGCTATTGCACTGCCTGCACCAAGCGCCCGCAGGTGCTGCACCACACGCCCGCAGGCGCCACGCCATCGCCCTTCTCCGCCTGCCTGCACCCGCACTTCCTACAGGTGCCACACCCAGCACCCACGCTATTGATATAGGCGTGTCCTTCCAGCCTGCACCGCACCGCGCCATCACCCTCCACCACCTGCCTTGCACGCCCTGCAGGCGCTGTGCCCTCATTAACTCGCACCCTTGCGTGCCCTCCCACACCAGCGACCATCTCCCGCAGGCAGCAGCCAAGTGCTCACATGCAATGCAGCCGCTTTAGGCAGACCACGCCCGTAGGCCGCAGCTATGCACGCCCTAGCATTACCTTGTACGTACACCCAGCGTGCAGCCGCGCAGGCTGCAACAGCTGCACCACCCTCTCTAAGCGTGGTGCTCCTCCTCAACAGAGTCAACAGGCCGGTAGCTCTTCTCCACTATCTGGCCACCTTCGGCCGTCGCGTCACCATCATCGCGAAGCACGAGTCGAGGTGCACCACCCTATCGACTCTCACCGCCAATCGTGCATGGCCATCCATGCGAGGAAGAGAGAGGAGAAATCCTCTGTTTTCTCCTCAATTAATATTTACATTTAATGCCATTGCCATTTAGAAATTCAAATTTTATACAGGCCACATTGCATTGATACACTTATGGTTTCCTGAAATTACTTCACTTGTGTTATGTGCATCATTTAACTTTGAATTTCGAATCAGATTTGCATGCAAGTTAAATTTGCATGATATGCCATTACACATGCATCATATACATATTTTTGGAGCTTAATTCTTGACATGAGAATTGCATAAATACCCCTAAACTTTTAAGGAAATTGCAAGCTCCATTTAAAATAGCATATTCCTCGCATTAAAGTTGCGAAAGTGTCTGCAAACAGTATATTCCTCTACTCGTGAATTTATTAGTCTATTCCTCCCTGTGGATGCTCATCTTTATTGTGGTTAAATTTGATATTTAGTTTTGATTAAGAGATTTTCCACCACATAAAACGCAACGACATATCATTCTATTGCTATCATAAATAAGTGAAAATCTCTTCGTCAAATGGCACCGTTGCTGGGGAGGCAATAGATGCAATAGATTCACTTCATTATTTCTGAATATTCTGAGTTGCACAGTTATCTGATCATTTTTTTTATTGTGCGAGGAATCTGATGGGGCGACAAGCGTAGCAGAGTGATGACATTGACCTTGAACGACGCGCACGGCGAAGATAATCTTTTTGGTGGACCTTGATGCCACCTAGAGCCAGCAACATGAACACGTGGGCCTTGACCCCATGCACATAGGCTTATAGAGGAGCCTATTCCTGATTTAGTCATTAGAACTTTGTTTAGATTTAGTTTAGATAGACATTAGAACTTAATTTCTGTCTTTTGGACCCTTGTCGGGTATTTTTGGGAACGTGTTCCCAGTGTTTCTTTATTTCTTATCGCTCTTGTATGCGGGAGCGTATTTTCGGGAGTGTGTTTCCATTTATTTAGATTATAGGATTATTTGAATTATTTGAACTGAATGTCGGTTAGTTAGTTATATTAGGTTTGTTTGCTTATTGTTATTATTAAAATATATATATATATATATATTTGAACTGCCTGCTAGAAGCTGCATATCTATAGGACGACCATCTAGGACTGAATGAGCAGCATCTAGTTTAGTTTTACTGTATTACATACATTCTTGCACGAAGAAAGCTGGAGTAAGGTACGTCTTCTCTTGAACATCAATTACCTGTCATGCATCTACATTGAACCTAAATCTAAGACCACTAAAGTGCTTGAAACAAATTAATTCAGTGGTCACTTTAAAAAAAAAAATTGGGACTGCTAAGAGGTTGGACATTAAAATCTATGACTTAAAATTGTGTGCAAAAGGATCTTGTTTACGAAATTTCAAAACTCAAAACACGATCATATATTTGCACACCTGAGACACTATGCACCTCAAACATAAAGTCACTAGATAAATTTCTACATCTCCTCTTTTTCACCACAAGGGAAGTTAGTTGAAAATCAACAAGCCTATCCACCAAGTTACTTCGGTTCCTCGTGTGTGGGCTCGATTCGAGACTTTCATCCCTTGCAAGTAGGTTATAGGCACCAAAGAAGGTTGGCCTAGGAAGCGTAATTTGTGCAAAACTTGTTTGGCCACAAATTGAACATTTAATTCTAAGCCCTACAATCTACTAAAATGAGATCCCACTGAATTTGTGTTTGCTTTGACAGTAGAACTCTCTAGGAAATTTCTACTCGTGTTCTGAATTCTTCTAAATCCTAAGAGAGTTAAAACTGTTTGGCTTAAAGAAATGGATCACCCTTACTCCTATCATTTAGATTATCAGAGTCAATACTTCCCATCTTTTAACCAGGATCCCATGCCCCGAGAGTATTCATCCTTTGATGGGTACATTGACAATTCATGGGATCATTCTTATTCTTATCCTAGGAGTACTGGCCCGATAACTCCCACTCTTGAGCAGAGCCTAGGAGTGGGATTTTCCAACCCTGAAATCCCTACTTCTATGCAAACACCCAACCCTCCCACCCTTCATGATTTTCCGTATCGAGGTTGGACAGATACCCCTAGGCAACCAGAGCCTGAAATTGACTATCCTCCCCAACCTGATAATAGCAGCCTCTCCTCTTTTATGATAGAAATGCAAAAACAACAAAAGGAAATGATGGAATCTATGGGAGAGATGTTGAGGAATAGTCAACAATTAGACAAAGAAATAAGACAACTTAGCTACGCTCTTCCCATTAATTCTGATCCCTACCCATATGACCATGATCATGAAAATAATTCTGAGGAAACCATTGACAATAGGGATCTAGTTTTATGTAGCTATCACTTAGACTCTCCTAATGAGACACGGCCACTAGAGGAGAATGATCATAGTGATTATCCACCCAAGCTATATTGGAGTCAAAAGTAAGGGAAGATGGTACCTCTTGAGGACCTTGACCCCAATGATAGTATTCTCCTTACCCCTACTTACCCGTGTCAAGGTTGTATTGTTCATATCACTTCCTTTATTGATTATTTGGTGGAATCCCATTCTACACTTAGTGAGCCTACTCCTGACCCTCCACTTAGGGAATCAACACCTACCATTTAGCATCCTGAGGATTTAAATGCACCCAATGAAGGTGACCCTAAGGGAATGGAGGATGAATTAGATCAATTTTGATCTCAGGGATATGAAGAGTCTATTCCAGAGGACGACGATGCCCCAATAGAGGAACCTAGACTGAAAATCTAGAGTGAATCACAAGATAATCATTTATTATTTGAGGATTTACCTCCAGAAGTTATAAATAATATGGTGAAATCCAGATTCCTCCCTTCTTTTGAGAGTCATTCTCCATCAAAACAGGAGTTGATATTAGAGGAGGACAAACAAAATAGTGAGAAGCCTAGGGGAGACTCTCGGGGACAAAACACGTCAATTGAGGATTTATACCCCGAGAAGAATAACGAATTCAGTGATATAGGCTTGCTTCAAAATATTAAGACTGATCCTCCTTTAGGAATAATTGAGGATATTGATCCAGCTCCTTTCTTCATTAATGAATCACATATACACCCCAACAAAAATATGAGTGAACCAAACGAATCTAGGGATGAGCTTAATGATAATGATTCTGATATTTTGACCCTGCCATCAAAGAGTTATAATTTGGAGTCTACCCTTGATTTACATATACTAAAAGGTCAAAATATGACTCCAATCATTAATGCTAGGCAGGGTAACCTAAAGTTGTCTACAACTATTAGGGAGTATACACAATCTGAATCATTGTTGGAATTGGACCTAACACCGACTAAGCTCTCATTGGACTTAACCATTACCTTCTAGCACTACAAACAATCCTTATATTCCCTAACCGATCCTTGTCTTAGATCTCTGCTCATGAACATTCTTTCTGGAGAATATATCAGGCCAGTACATCCTCGGGTAGAATGGCGAGTGTGGATTGATGCTTGTACTTTTAGTCTTGTCATTCAAGGGTTTCAAATATTAATGTTTATATCTTTTAAAACCCATCCTATTTTAGAGGATCCTTGTTATCCGCCACTTATTCCATTTCGGGAGGCCTCTTTTCATATTCCCTTTCTTATTCCGAGACCTCCCCAGGTAGCTAACGAGGTTTTCTACTTTCATGCCTTCTGGCGAGATTTTAGGATTACATTGCATCATCAGCTCACCAACATCTATGGCTACCTGTTTTCTAGGCCCGCTCTGTTACGCATATTTTTAGGGCCTAACTTTTTCTGTCTGGAACTAGACTTACAGGTTCCTTATAAGTCTGGCTGCTAATAGAAAATGCAGTGCTTGTTGGGAGGCAACCTAGCGTTCTGAATAACACTGTCATCAGGTGATTTCTTTCCTTTCTCCCCTTGTTTTAATTTTACAATGACATTGTAGGATTTAGGCATGGGGGGCTGCATTTTGCATTTTAGGGAGTATTCATGCATTTAGGTTAGCATATAAAAAAAATCTCTTTTCTTGAGCTGAATGGGTTAGTCCTTAGCAAAATATCTTTGTCATTAGAGATATTTCTTCTTAAATTATTTCTTAAGTTTAGAATCCAGTACATTTACTTCACGTGCACGTAGACTGGGCAATGGATCCTTGAAGAAAACCAATAAGCATTTGTAGTCTATTGAACCCTTGGATAGTTAATAGGGAGTCAAGCATACTATCTTCTAGTAGATCCACCCCATATTTGTGAGATGAAAGTAGGAGATTATTGGTGTGCTAAGTTTAGTGCAAGGACTCTTAAGTTTTGGACAATTAGATGATGATACTTCAGAGTTAGGCATAGTTTTCGCTCTCTATTCCTGTGTGCGTAATTTTTGTGAATTCCTGAGAGTCACCAAATAGGGCAGATACACAAAGATTGAATCTTAACAAAGCTATGATTATGGTGGATGGTTATGACCATCCTTCATAGAGTCCTTGGCTGAAGGAGGGTAATAGTGTCAAAGGTCAGAAATATGCCTATCCTATCCATTCCTTCCTGGTGCCGAGAATAGGGACTTCCACCAAAAAAGCCACACAATATCCTCTTGACCATCATCATTCCTAATATTGCCTCATAAATAAAAGTATGTATCGTGTTGTGTTGATTGATAAAAAAAGAAAAAAAGAAAAAGGAAAAGAAGAAGAAGAAACAAATATAAAAAAAAAAAAGAAAGAAGAAAAGAAGAAAAGAGAGAGAGGAAAAGAAAAGAGTCCAGGGTTATAATTTTATAGTTATAACATTATTTCTGAGGAAATAAAACACCTATCACGATCCACCAAATTTGATTCATACCTACCTTTCAGTATTTCTGATTGTCCGAATACTGGTTGAGAACTCTAACTTAGTTGTAGAGTTATTAGGACTTTAATTAAAGTGTGAATGCCATGTGAGGCCACCAAACAGTGAGTATAATTACTAAATCTGGCGAGATTTATGATCTCAGAAAGAAAAGAAAGAAAAGAGTGAGGACCAAGGAACATCAGGAGAGCACAGTTGTTTAGCCTCTCTCTGAGTTGACTTGTCTAATAGTCTATAGATCTAGAGTCTATAGTACTAGACTACATGTAGCACCAGATGAGTGTGTGCCACCAAATATAATTCCATTCAACTTGATATCTACTACCTAAGCCAAAAGCCAGGGTCAAATTACAAATTATCTTCTGCTTTATCCCCGAGGGAAGTAGTTGCCTATCCCGATAGAAATATTTACCAAGGGTGAAGTACGAACTCCCAAAGCAAATTGGCTTTTTCACTTGGATCTATTACCTATGCTATTATCATGTCACATTTGTCTGGAGATCTAAAGTTTTGAAATAAGAAAAGAGGAAATCTTCTGATTACTTTTATTATTTTTCATTTTTGCTAGGGACTAGCAAATCTTAGGCATGAGGGTATTTGATGAGTCCATTTTAATGGACTATTGTTATGCCTAAGTAATTTAATTCTAACATTTTATGTTTGTTAATAATCACATTTGGTCATTAAATGATTGCATGTGTCATTATTTAAGTTTACATTTCTTCTATTACTTATTATATAATTATATTTCATGCAGGGTGCCGCAACAACGCACTCATCTTCTCCAATTAATCTACTCCATCAGGCTAATAATCGGGAAGAAGAGGGAGGAGGATTAATTGTGGAAAAGAATAGGGGGTGGAAAGATATCCCCTCCCCCCCCCCCAACCCCAAATATCTCCACCTACGACCGTCCACCTTCAATAGAACCCAACAAGCACCATCCATGTTTAGTAAGGGATTCTGAAAATCCCTTAACTCGCACGGGAGAGGAGATAAAATGAGGTTCTGGGAGAGAGCGGAGGCAGCTTCTTCTCCCCCTGGCGGGGACTCAACCATGAAGAGGGCGTGTATTGTGAGGAGAGCGTGCATTGTGCACACCTTCCACCGCCCTCACCGCACTGCCACAACACCTTCACCAATCCCTTGTAAGCCACAGCCGCGCCCTCCACCGCCTATCCAGCCACAGCTTGCCCTCACCGCATGTCTGCAACTACTTGCACTGCCTCCACCACTCCCTTGTATCCCAACTGCCCACAGTCGCTGCACCCACCGCGCCCTTGCATTGCCTGCACCAAGCGTCAGCAGGCGCTGCACCACACGCCTGCAGGTGCCATGCCATCGCCCTTCTCCGCCTGCCTGCACCCACACTGCCTATAGGCGTCACACCTAGCACCCGCGCTACTGCTACAGGCACACCCTTCCAGCCTGCACCACACCGTGCCATCGCCCTCCACCGCCTGCCTTGCATGCCCTACAGGCACTGCGCCCTCATCAACCCGCGCCCTTGCATGCCCTCCCAAGCCAGCCACCATCGCCCCCAGGCAGCAGCCAAGTGCCCTCAGGCAACGCAGCCACTGCAGGCAGACCACACCCGCAAGTCGCAGCTGTGCACGCCCTAGCACGCCCTTTCACGCACGCCTAGCGCGCAGCTGCGTGGGCTACAATAGCCGCACCACCCTCTCCAAGCGCGGTGCCCCTCCTCAACAGAGTCAAAAGGCCGGCAGCTCTTCTCCACTGTTCGGCCGCCGCCGGCCACCTCTAGTTGCTGCGTCACCATCATCGCGAAGCATGCATCGAGGCGCACCACTCCGTCGACTCTCGCCGCCAGCCATGCACGACCGTCCATGGAGCAAGAGAGGAGAAATCCTCTGTTTTCTCCTCAATTAATATTTACATTTAATGCCATTGCCATTTAGATATTCATATTTTATTCAAGCACATTGCGTTGATATACTTATGGTTTCCTGAAATTACTTCACTTGTGTTATGTGCATCATTTAACCTTGAATTTCGAATCAGATTTGCATGCAAGTTAAATTTACATGATATGCCATTACACATGCATCATATACATATTTTTGAAGCTTAATTCCTGACGTGAAAATTGCATAAATACCCCTAAACTTTTAAGGAAATTGCAAGCTCCATTTAAAATAGCATATTCCTCTCATTAAAGTCGTGAAAGTGTCTACAAACAGTATATTCCTCTACTCGTGAATTTATTGGTCTATTCCTCCCTGTGGATGTGACATCTTTGTTGTGGTTAAATTTGATATTTAGTTTTGATTAAGAGATTTTCCACCACATAAAACACAATGACATATCATTCTATTGCTATCATAAATAAGTGAAAATCTCTCTGTCAACATCTTCATGAGGGTGGCAAGAAGTAGAGCATAAGGATGCAATACCTTCTCCTTTCTTCTTGTAGGCGTGCCCTCTTCTTCAACCATAGAGGAACCACACCCCCATTTTCTTTTCCTCTTAGACGACCATAGAGAAGACCCCCTCAAGGTCTTCTCAAGGACAACCATTGGTAGAGAAAGGGTGCAACACCCTCCTCTCTCCACTTAGGTGAAACACCCATCCTTCTCTCTTTATTGGATAGCCAAGAAGGCTTCTCCTTAGCCTCTCCTGGTTGATCCCTTTGTTTAGTTTAGCTTTATTTCCATATATCCGAATTTTTATAGTGACTTAATTTTTGATGCATGATACTCTTGTATAATGGTTTTATATGCATGCTACAATCTTCACAACTTGCAACTTTGATGCATGCTTTCATTTTGTGTTTCAAAATAAAAGATCAAAAACACAAAAAGACAAAAATATTAGGTTAGATTAAGCTGATCCAAATCTCGACTTGTTTTCATGCCTCCCAGAGACGAACGACCGAGACTCAAGTTTTCAAAAGAATAAAATCCACCGAGTTTCGATATTATAAATGTTTTGTCAAGGGGATTTCACGACTATACTACGATTTCAAAATACGTGATTTCCACTCTTGTCAAATGGCGTCGTTGATGGGGAGGCAACGCGTGAGTTTAGATTTAGATTTGCTTAACTTCCATTTGTTTTCATTATAGGGCATCAAGATGAGGATCCGCGCACGCATCGACCCATGGTGAAGACCACAGGTATTTTCTTCATCCTCAATTTTGTTGCTTTCTTGGGTTAGAAAAAAAATAAAAAAATTATATATATATAAATTCAAATTCAAATTTTTGGATTTGAATTTAAAGAAAAAGGAAATTTCTTTCTTTGGTGTGTGTTTTAACTTGGAAACCATTTAAACACACCAAAGTCATATTTGGAAATCCAGCCAGAAATTGTTAACAATTTTAAAAAATTTATTTCCATCAAATTTGGAGTCCAAAAATCTTGGGATTTGGTCTAATATTAGGTTTTCAAACCAGCTTTCCAGCGCCACCTTTTATTTGAAAAATGTGCACTGTACAAATTTTAAAAATTGGTACAGTGGAAGATGGTCAGAATAGTCTGCACTTTGATTTTATATAAATTTAAATGTTAATTCTGACCTCTACATAAATTGGATCTCTTTGAAATTTGTAAGGTTGGAAAGCCACTGAAAGCTAGTTGTCTCTATAAATTTTCAAGAATTTTTGGATTTTTTTTGGTACTGTTTCAAATTGAATTACTCGTAGGGGGTCTATCTGACCTATTTGACCTTTTGACACTAAAAAATTCTTGAAAATTTGCACAAAACAGTAAAAATATTTTAAAAAATAGTCCTAAAAGACCTATTGAAAAAGGAAGATATCTACCAAATGTCATATTATTTTTCTTCAGTTATTGATTTGGGGAGTGATTTCAAGTCAAACTAAGGTCTGACTGCAGATTTTAGAAGAAGCACAAACCCTAGGTAACTTACATTAGGGTTTAAATTTAGAGACACAAAATAAACTTGTTTGTGCCTGATTTGGGTGTGATTGCATGAGAAGGGATTTGCTGTGATTGGTTGTCTTCCCCTCACCCACTTAAATTGAATTTGATCTACATTTCAACATAGGCAACCACTTAGGTCTATTTCATTTAGTAGTAGTGCATTAGGACCATTGTTTTCCTTGATTGGGTCGCACCACTTCTACCTTATTGGACTTAAAAGCATCATATAGTCCTATCTGATATTGGGGTTTCCACACTAAGGTAGAGCACATTTGCACTCCATACTTAAAGGAAATTCATATAACAAATTGGGACTTGCAAAAACTGTTGTGTGCTCCACCACAACCTTGTTTGAATTGACTTAAACAAGGAAAACCTAAAAGAAAAAAAAAATTAACACAAGTACTTGAACCATAAAGTCCACTACACCAACTAAAGCTTGTATTGAAAATCCTTTGTCTATGCACTTCACACTCTAAATCCAATTTTAACGGCAACACCCCCAAATGCCCAATCACATTCCAAAGAGCACTCTAGACCTAAGCCTAAAACTAAGTATACATGCCCTAGGTAGGACTAAATTACTTGGTAATTGAAATTTAATTGGGTAAAAATCAAGGCCTTGTCTATTTGGACCAACTGGTGACAAGAAAGGTCGGTGCGGTAACCACGTTAACCTCTAGTGGTGTCCTGCCATGTGGGGTGTCCTAGGGGGTCCCACCATTCTGGCCAGCCAAGTAATTCAAGGGTTGGTTTAACCCAGTTCCATCTCAGGATACCAGGTTTAAATCTAATTAGGGTATACAATTTAAGGCTAGCTTGCTTGCTTGATTTGGGGCTCTCTCATCTTTCTTCCTAGGCCTTTGCCTTAATTCCACCAGCCCCTTGTAGCTAGTTGTGTCTTCCTAAGGAAGACTATCTCTTATCTCTATCTGCATATTTCCTCAAATATCCATGAACCCATATCGTTCTTTTGACCCTCAGGGTCCTCCATCTCCCAACCCAACCATGATTTCGACTCATCCTGGTTGGGAAACTCATCCTAACTAGATGGGATATGATCATCCTTATCTCCCAGCTTATTTAGAACCTAAACCTCATGGATTCGACCCTTAGCTAGGTCAAAACCAATTGAAAGCCATAGTTTCTAAATTCTAGGAATATAACAAGGACTATACAGATCAATGTGCCAAGCTTATGGAGCAAATTAGATGATCTCAGGCACAATCTCAATCTTATCACTCCTCCCAGGAACAAGAGACCTGGAACAACCAGCCTAGTGGGTCTAGTGACCCATATTTTGGATCCACTACCTACTCTACTGATTCTTGCTACAATGGAGAGGCATCTTGGACTCAGCCAACCCAAAAGGCACGTTTGGACATAATCCATGATTTGGGTAGATCATTTGAGTAATGCACCATTTCTGATACACCTATACCTGATGATATATCACCAAGGAATTGGAATTATGGATCACAAGTACAAGACCACATAACAGTTTCTCAATCAACTCCCTCTATAATCAGCCCCACTCAGGGTGATACACCTATTGATTCATATCCAGATTCGTATAACCCTGAGTGGAGAAATAATTCTGATCTTTCATGGCCACCACAAGTACTGATTCAGACTAAACATCAATCTAGGCCAGCCCAATATTCCACTCAAACCACTTTAAAGCAACCATCTAGTCCAGCCCAACCCGCAACCACTCCTGGAGATATCATGAACATTTTGTTGGACTTTGACAAGAAAAATGAAGAAAGGCTGACGAAGTCAGAAAATCAAGTGAAATGTCAAGAGGATCAAATCAAGAGACTTCAAGAATCACTTTATCCCTAGATGCAAATGCCTTTTCACTCCTTTTCTCCACCTATTCTTCCGACCCCTCCTCCAATCTATCATACATGCCATTATGCGGGGGCCAAATCTGTGGCCTATAAAAGGAAGAGAAAAGCTAAGATCCCACCCAAAAGATCTGATTCGGGCTCAACCAAAAATCATAAGACCAAACCCACATCCAGCTCTGACTCAGACTTTAGGGACAAAAAGAAGAAAAAGGCTTCTGAAGTTGATTTGACCTATTTACCCTTTCCTGAGGCCTTAAAGAAAGAGTCACAAAAGAAGAAAAAGACTTGCACACCTAAAGAGGTGGTTTTATCAGCTAACATAAGTGCATTATTTTTGGCACTCTCCACCCAAAATGACTGACCCTGGAAAACCCTTCATATCTTGTGCCATGAAGGGATTCACCTTCAACAAAGCCATTGTGGATCTAGGGTCTTCCATTAGCTTGATTCCTACCACCCTTTTTGACCACACCAGACTTGGAGACCTGCACCACACACCTATCACCATTAGAATGGTAGATGGCTCCATCAAAATACCTAAGGGGGTAGTTCAGGATGTGATTATTAAAGTGCAAGGTCTTAGCTTTCCGGTTGATTTTATTGTTTTGGACATGGATATACTGGAAAAGCTAAGTAATTCACCCATCATTATGGGTCAACCTTTCTTGGCTACGGCCAATGCACGGATTGACTATTACTCAGGATGTATGGAGATAAGTAGCGGCAACGAGAAGATTCACTTTGATATTTATGCAGCCTCTAAGAAAACAAAGTCAGGGTACTTTTTGGATGACATGGAAAGTGAGTCAGAGGGTAATTCGGAAGAAACTATGGCAATAGACACCTGGGTAGAACCACATGACCCGAATCAACAATCCACTAGATCACATAAGTCACCCTCCATACCAGATCAAATCATTGATAGTATGGTTGACTATCTTGATTGACCTAGCCCAATTCAAACCCCTGCTCCTTGCAATGAATCCCAGATTACTCAATTGATCAAAATGATTCATGAAATAAAAGAAGATAGTGCAAGAGAATATGATGATATAAGGAAAGAGCTTCATAGAATCCGGGATGAGCAACAAAAATCAGAAATGTTTGAATTTGGGTCAGGTGTGTCACAACCGATTTGTGATTGGGTGGTGGTCATGTAGGATTCTGTTGATCAAACACCTGAAGTGGATGATATTGATAATCCTATTGAAGTTGAGAATGGAGATTTATTCGAGAATCTTGATCTTGATTTAGGGCTTGAATACCAATCATTTCATTTTGAGAACCAAGCATTAAGGGACCTGAATATGATTTTGTTGTATTTGAGAATACCCATGGAGACATTGATGAATTAATTCAAATGATCTCATACATGAAGCAACAAAATCAAAAGGACTATAACAACTCCTCAATCAATGATTCAGCCCATTCCACTTTCACGGAGGGACTCACTACTAAATCTAATGACCAATTTCGTGTAAGTGAGAAGGAAATATCCCCTTATGAAAAGGATATTCAAGAGATTGAAAGATTATTGGGGATAACATATGATGAGTTATCGGAGGAAGCTAAAAATTTTGTGGAATCATGTGATAATTGCGAATTAGAATTGAAAATTTTTGAAGAGATAAAAGAAGATGATACCCAAATATCTTTGGTAGAGACAAAGACTAATCACTGGACCTTGATTTTCAGATTTGACCACATTACTTGGGTCATGCCTTCCATTCAACACCATTATCAAGACCCATATGACTTTACCCCACATGACTCTACCCATACCCCTACCACCCACATTCTCCATCACCTCTTCGGGATGGCTTCATATTCATTTCTTCCAGGCACCCGTATTTATCTGTCTCTCTTCTGCAGCATCTGGCTGCAGATAATCCCAAGCCCCATCTACATATTTTTCTGATTATTTAGGCTTGGAATTCATGGACTGCTGGTCTACATTTGAGGCCCACTGTTGAAAATTCTCATAATTTTACTCGCCATTCTCAATGGTGTATTGACATATCCTTTTTGAGTGTATGGCCAACTAGAGGCGTTAATCTCAGCACTTATATATAGCATATTTTATTTGGCATATTTTCCTGCATATTCAATTTCAGGTGTTGGAATAAGCGGAACATCAAAATTCAGGAGCCATTCCAGGTGAATTCTACCCATTTACTCCCTGTCTTAATTTATTTTTCATTGTATTCATTCATGAGGACATGCAAGGAAGTAGGCATGGGGGGGTAGTAATTGTAAACTGAAATTTTTCTGCCAACACCTAGGAAAAACCTTTCGTACATCATGCTAATTGCACTTTAGGGTCCTTAAACTGAGAACAATCGACTCCACCTCCAATGTTCGCACTGAAGCTAAAAATCATTCGCAATAGCCACTTTTGACTCATCCATTCACCTTTTTGTTCTAAATTTAGGGTCAAGCTGAATGTAACCCAAATTAGGGAAATTTTCGAAGTGCAACTTTTGAAAGGTTACAAATAGCATTTATATATAACGCATTCATGAATAGGATTTTTATCAAGAGAATGCATTAAGGATTTCATCCTCTAGTTGATTCCTGTAATCTGGAATCCAGTACAATTTTCACACACACGTAGAATTTGCAATGGATTCACGATGAAGGCTGATAAACGTCCTTAGTCTATCGAGAAGAAGCAGTGCTTCTTTTCCTGAACCCTTAGACAGTGTTTCGGGAGCTAGGCAGATTTTCTTCCAAAAATCTACCAAATAGTGTGAGATAAGAATAGAGTATACTGGTTCTCTAAGATTAGTGCAAGGAATTTGAAATCCTAAATAATTAGGTAATGATACTCAGAGATTAGGCATAGCTTTCACTCTCGGATCCTGAGTATACATTTTTCTGTGAAATTTTGAGAGCCACCAAATAAGGCAAATACGCAGAGAGCAAGTTTTCATAAAACTATGGCTATGGTGAATGGTTACAACCATTCTTTATGGAATCCTCAGCTGAACGAGAGTATTGATGTCAAGTCAGAAATACACCATCCTATCCATCTCTCCCGGTGCCGTGAGTAGGCACTTCCACCAAATAAGCCACCCAATGTTTCTTGAGTACCACAAATCCCTAATAATACCTCCTTAATAAATTTCATGAATGTGTGCTAGTTGTGTTGTGTTGAAAAAAAAAAAGAGGAAAAAAATGAAAAAGAAAAATTGAAAAACATTAGAAAAGAAGAAAAAGCAAAGAAAAAAAGAGTGAATATTTAGTGTTTATTTCAGTTGCATTGAGGCAATACCACCAAATAAATTTGAGATCTACCAAATATGGCCTTAACCCACCTTTCTTGTGTTTCTGACCACCCGAATACTGGCTGAGGAATTCTGACTTAGTGTTAGAGTTATGGGAACTCAGTTAAAGTGTTAATGCCAAGTAAGACCACCAAATACAGATCATACGTGAGAATTTGTTGAGATTGTGAGCTCTAAAAAAAATAGAGTAAGAGAGAATGAATGCAAAGGAACCAAAAAAGAGCGTAGTTTTTCTTGTCTTTCTCTGAGAAGAGTTATTTGATAATCCCAGAATCTAGATTCTGAAGTACTAATCTCTATGTAGCACCAGTCATGAGTGAGCCACCAAATATATAATCTTTCCGTCTAAGATTCTCTACCTAAGCTTAAAGCCAAGGTGGAATTCATAGAATATCTTGAATACCGCGAGGAAGATGTCTGCAAATCCCGCTAGAATTTTACTAGGGGGCAAGTACAAGCTTTAGAGTTGAATCAGGTCATTCACTAGAATCCATTGCAAAAGCTACGTAGCTGCACTTTCACATTTGTCTGGATTTCTAGAACATAGGATGAAAACAAAATGAAGAAAAATCTCTAGGCATACACTTGATAAAATAATCAATCCCTTAGGTACCCTTATGTGAATAATTTAGTTTTTCATTTGCTAAGGACTAGCAAAGTTTAGGCATGAGGGTATGATTACACAGCAATCACGGGTCCTAATTGGTGTCGGACCCAAATAGGTTGTTAATATGATGATTTTATTGTTGAAGTGTGTATAGTGGTTAACCTAAATCGGACCTAACCATCTCTTTACAAAATTTTTAACTTGGCCTACTTGATTTTATCTTGGTCACTTTTAGGCTTAGGGTCGAACTCAGGGAAGTGGGGTTACAAGTCAAGTTTCTACGCCTTTCCTACAACGAATCTCTTCCTTTCGTTTATTGTGTTTTTGGTGTTTGTCTATTTAGATTTTTTTCTGATAATCTTGGTCCTTGAGGCACACCCTCAAAATTAGGTTCTAGGCTTTGAGCCAAATCAGGGTTCCAAAATGGGTCTTGCTGTTCGCAAGATGGAGTACCTGCAAGTCAAGGGTTATCTTTTCTCTTTTATATATATATATATTTTATCTTTTTATTTGCATGCAAGAGAAATAGAAATAAAGTAAATATAGTATAGATATATATGTATATACTATATATGTATAAAGGGGTGGGGTGGAGGCGGAGATGGAGTGTAGCACAGTGTCGAGTTGGTTGTCGTCTAGAAAGACACAACAGACAGGACGAGGTGCCGCGTGGAGTGTAAGGTGGATGGTGGAAGATGTGTGCGACCACGCTTTTTGTACACGTGTATCGGGGAATATCAACAACTGGTGCAGATATTCCCACGATACCACGTATGGTAAGTATTGTTTAAATATATATATATATGTATATATGTAAATATATCTATATGTATATATATATATAAGGTTATAAATATATAGGTATATATATGTAGTTATATATGTATATATATATGTGTATATATATATATATATAAGTATATGTATAGAAAGATATATGTATAGATCTACATATATATAATTGTTTATGTATAAATATGTATATATAACAATATAGATGTAAATATATATATATATGTATATATATATATATATATGTATGTATATAAACTAATACATAGTTATATAAGTACTAATATATGTATAGATATATGTATATGTATATATATATGTATGTATATAAGTATATGTATATATGTAAATATATATGTATATATATAAGTATAGAGATATATATATATGTGTATGTATGTATGTATACTAGTACTTAGTTATATAAATACATAGATATAAGTATATATATATGTATATATGTATATAAGTATATGTATATATGTAAATATGTATGTGTATATATATATATAAATATATGTATATATATCAATATATATATGTATACGTATATATACATATGTATATAATACTATATAATTGAGAGAGTGTGTGTGTGAGAGTGTGAATGTGTGTATGTGTTCCTGCAGAGAGAGAGGGAGAGTGTGCTGAGAGAGAGAGAGAGAGAGCACGAGAGAGAGAGGGCTTCTGTTGAGAGAGAAAAAAGAGGTGTTTAAGGCATCTACAGCTTCAGTGGGCGTCGTCTGGAGATCCCACGCGTGCATGCAGGCGCGTATGCGTGCCCAGAGAAGAGGCCGCAGCACGCAGACGGGAGTGGCGCGAGGGAGAGAAGAGGCCGCAGCGCATAGCGCTGCGTGGAGAGGCGTATGCAGGAGTATGCGGGCGAGTGGGGCGGGCGAAGGCAGGCGTTGGGAGAGGCGAGCACACGCAGACGTACGCGAGCGGGTGCGGGCGACGCGGGCTGTAGCGCACCGGGTGACCGGTTAAGTGAGAAACTCACCGGTCACCCCACTGTAGCCACAGTGTTCCACAAACTGGCATGAACAGTGGCTATAGCGACTGGGTGAGCCGCGTGACCGGGAGCGGGCGGTGCTGTGAGTGCGGACGGATCGACATGCGCGGAAGCGTGGCTTCGGCTAGTGGCTTGTGGGTGGGATGTCGCGACAGAGCGCGCGGGAGGGCTACTGGCATGCGCGGTGGAGGGCGAGGGCGACCTGCTGCTTGCGCGGAGGCTTGTGGGTGCTGCTGGCGTGTGGTGAAGCTTGGCCGGCCGCTGCAGTAGCACGCAGTGGCCGGTTGCAGAAGAGAGAGCGAGACAGGGCGCTTGCACGAAGAAGCTGGAGGCGAGGGTGCCTACAGGCGCATGCGGAAGCGAGGGTGGCCTGCTGCCGCCTTGCTGCTGTTGCTATGGGGTTTGGCCAACTGCTTTAGGGTTTGCGGTGGCCGGTTGAGCTTCACATCTTGAAGCTTTGCTCCAATGGCTGAAGGTGCTTCAAACGGTGAACCTAGAAAAGATCTACCACGCGCACCGACTCTTTGATGAGCTGGGTGGTGGTGTACTCACGGTGGTGGTTGTGCACCACCGTGAGGTGCTCCTGTCTGCCAGGTGTCTCCTCAGAGGAGGAGGGCCGGCATATGGAGGGAGAGGGAGGAGATGGTGGCCTAGAGAAGAAGAAGCTGCTATGAGTTTTCTCTGTGGGGGACCAGGCTACTTTGCAAGAAGGCAGCCGAGCTCTTTTTAAAGAAGAGGAGAGCATGCACAGCCATGCCCTGGCTGTGCATGCTTGCGCATGGCTTGGCAAGGAGAGTCTACTGCAGGGGAAGGGCCTGAGCAGGGAATGGTGCGAGGAGAAGTTGTTCCATGCAGCCACAAGAAGAGTTTTTAAAAAATCAAAAAGAAAAAAAAAATGAAGATGGAAATTTTGCGAAGCAGCACTTGAGGAAAACGTGAATTGCGAGGCCACTTATTTCACTCTCCTCCCCTCTCAATTAATTGCATTCATGCTTCTATATTTACAAATGTGACTATGGAACCCTAATATGCATTGGTAATGCTAGGAAATAGCACAAGACGGCACAATTGCAGGTTTATTTTTGCGGTGCAATCATACCCCCATGCCTATCTTTTGCTAGTCCCTAGCAAAACATTTTTTGTAATGTATTTAGAAACGATCTTCAAGCTGAAGATTTTCTCCTGAGGCAACACAAGTGTGTTTATTGCTGGATATTGCGAGAACCAATTATATAGAAGACCACCAGTACTTTAAGTCTCACATGACATAGATCATCTCTTGACTAGCCAGGACTCTTGATATTTAAACCTTAAGTACGATTTCCAGGATCCAGGAGGTTTTTGCCATACTCGAGAGCTCAAGAGGTCTTAGTGAAGGATCAAGACTGACCAGATGAACATTAAGACTCAAGCTCAGGGTTTCACGAATCTTTAAGTACAGGTTGGTCCCAGTTTCAGCTCATGTTTTTGAATTGACCCTTAAGAAGATGACGGAAAACTCAACTCACATTTTCTGATATTTGTGGCTCAAAGGAAAATAGGGTATTTGCGACTTGCCCTGAAGAACTTTTTTATGGTAGAGACTTTACAGACATTTGCGAGATATACTGACTTATTTGCTTTTTTTTTTTTTTGAAACACGTGTCAGTATATCTCTTACAACATTATTTGGAGGAGCACACTTTTCTTTTTGGTGGGAGAGTTCTTTCTTGGTGGAAAGGGTCGCTCCCAAACACAAGACTAAAGCCTGGGATAAAGTCTACCTGCGCGCACAGGTAAGGACTCCACCTTCCCTAATGAACACTAGGGTTGGATCTTATGTTCACCTGGTCTTTCCTGATATGTGTAGTGTGAACCAAGTTTACTTAAGCTCTCAAGTAAAAGTAAACCAACGGATCCTGTACTGGTGTCTCAGGTACAAGAATACATCCTTAGTTAGGAGAGATTCTGATCTATTTTGTCAATGCTCAAGTGACTTAAGCCTGAGCCTAAGCGAATCAAGCTTTTGTGGCCTGGAAAGTCTTCAAAACAGAGGTTGAATATCCATAAACACTTATTGTATTTTTGTTTCAGCCTTCAAATCATTACTAAACACCATTTTCATTTTTCATTTTTTTTTTATATGTATATATAGAAACTGCATGATACCCTAAAATACCCAGATCCTAAGGATGCCTATCCACCCCCCCATGCCAAACGATGCTATGTCCTTGATTAGCCCATAGTTGTGGGCTATTTAAGTATTTAAGTGCCTACACATTAGGTTAATTCTAACATTTATTTAGCATAAATTAGGATGTAAATAGATTAATTCATAGTTTTAGTTTAATTACATAATCCATGCATTGCATTCATATTTTAAGTACATTTAGAATTAGTTTAGAATGACATTCATCTAATTAGATAACCAATTAGGTACATTGTTTTCATTAACATAAAAGTTGAGGGTCTGTATATAAATGACCCTAATATTTTAACATTATTTTCTTTATTCTTCTTCTTGCAGGAACGGCTAGCTGCCGCTCCAACACCACCAGCTGCCGCAGTGAAGAACCCATTCAAGGAGGAGCGGATGTGTTGGATCTGGTCGGGCAGCTGATTTTAAATTTGTGCAGGACACTACAAAAGGAGGGAGGCAGCCGAGCTCGGGAGGCCTCCACCACCGACCTACCACTGTGCAGAGAGATTTCCTCTCTTCCATTCCATACTACCGACCTCAACCATGGCGGCTAGTCTCCACCACCGTGGGCCTGTGGTGTGACAGGCCACACCGCCATCCGGAGCTCGCCCGCATTACCGTGAGCACTTTAGCGTGCATCTCCCTAGCCGTCGTCACCAACCACCACCGCCGCAACCACCATCACTGCAATCACCTTCTCATTCACTTAAGACGTCCAGGAAATTTCCCGGACGTCTGAAGCTACCCGCTCACCTGAACCCGCCTGCGTACCCCTCTGAAGTCCACCCGCACCCGCAAAACCACATCTGCCCACTCCACCTTCCGCGCACGCCCCCTCCAACCGCACCAGCACCCGCTCAGCCTGCAGCGCCCTCTTCCCGCACCTGCAGAGCCACCCGCTCACCTCCAGCTGCTCCCACACCCTCTTCCAAGAGGCTATGCACCCGCTCACCTCCAACCACGCACCCGCACCCTCTGCCAAGAGGCTGTGCACCTGCTCACCTCCAACCACGCACCCGCACCCGCTCAGCCTGCAAAATTCCAACCGCAACCGCTCCTGCGCCTGCAACCGCAAACGCGCCTACAGAATCCAACCGCAACCGCACCCGCGCCTGCCGAACCTCCAACTGCGCCCACCAGCCTACAGCGCCCTCCTCCCGTTCCTGCAGAACCGCCAGCAGAACCCGCTCTCCACGCGCAACATCTTGCTTACCCGCCTGAAGCCACCTGCAGTGCCCTTCTCCCACGCCTGCAAAACTGCCAGCAACGCGCGGCAGTCCTCACTGCCAACAGGCCGCGTGCACTCACGCCAAAGCAGCTGCGGCACCGGCTGCAGCCATCTCCGCCGGAGCTCGTCCGGCCACCTCCGGCCGCCGCACGACACGCTGCCACCACCGCTTCGAAGCCCTCAGTCCAAGGGACTTCCTCCGAGCTTCCCACGCCCAGCCATCCACTCCTCGTCGCGCATGACAAAGGGGAAA
This sequence comes from Thalassia testudinum, assembly GCA_037157565.1. Taxonomy (NCBI): domain Eukaryota; kingdom Viridiplantae; phylum Streptophyta; class Magnoliopsida; order Alismatales; family Hydrocharitaceae; genus Thalassia; species Thalassia testudinum. The sequence continues at coordinate 51,296,586 of JAZHRO010000055.1, forward strand.
AAATCCCCTGTTTTGCTATAGTAACCTGCCAATTAAAAATTACATTTTCTGCCATTGTCACTTTTTAATCATATTTTATTGATTCTGCATTGCGGAAAATATCCTCTAGTTTCTCAGAATTGCTATTTCAGCATTGTTTCTTGTTTAAACCTTAATCTGAAGGCAATTTTGGCTTGATTCTTGTCCAAACTGACTACGAACAAACATTTTTAACTGGTGCGAATTTTAACACGTCATTGCCTCCCTGTGGATACGACCCGCTCCTCTGCGAGTTGTTATTTCTTTTTAAATATTGATTAGTCGATTTTTCCACCACATTAAACTGCAAACGACTTTAAAGCGAACAATCAACCAGTCAGTCCTCATATGCATGCAGGGTAGGGTAGAGGAAGGATGAAAGATTAGGTAACGAGAGCTGAAGTGTAGGGTATACAACAGGGTGGTAGGGTGGGTGGATGGTGGGTGGTGAAGTGAAAAGTGAAGTGAAAAGTGATGGTGGATGGTGAGTGTTGTTGGGGTGCCTCCCAACGAGCACTGAATTTAATGTCCCCAGCTGGACTCAGAATGGGGAAAGAATTAGTTACCCTCTAATAGGGCAATGGTTTCTCCAACGAGGGCAGGTTCATGAGTCAGATAGGGTTTAAAACACTGTTGTTGACCATAAATTTACACCCAGATTTGGGATCTTCGATCTCGACGACCCCGTTATGGAATGGTCTTGAGACCAGGAAAGGACCAGTCCATTTGGACTTCAATTTCCCAGGAAAGAATTTGAGTCGGGCATTATAGAGCCAAACTTGCTGAGATGGCTCAAATTCTTTCTGCCGAATACGACTGTCGTGAAAAGCCTTAGTGCGTTGTTTGAAAGTTAAAGCAGAATCATAGGCTTCACGACGGAGCTCTTCCAGCTCCTGGAGTTGGAGTTTCCTTTCTCGACCACACAGGTCTGGGTCGAGGTTACATTGGCGAATTGCCCAATAAGTGCGGTGCTCCAACTCCATGAGCAAATGACAAGGCTTCCCGTAAACGATTCTATAAGGAGACATACCAAGGGGAGCCTTGAAGGCGGTCTGATACGCCCAAAGTGCGTCAATCAGTTTGTCAGACCAATCCTTACAGTCTGGCCGAATCATTTTCTGGAGAATTTGCTTGATTTGCCGATTTGACACCTCAGCCTGGCCGTTCATCTGAGGATGATACGGGGATGCGATACGATGGTGGACTCTGTATTTCCTCAGAAGTGCCCAAAAAGAAGCATGGGTAAAGTGTCTTCGTCCATCTGAGAAATGGATCGAGGGATCATAAAGCGTGCAAAGATGTGGTCTTTGACAAAGCGAGTGGACATAATATGGTCAGCATGGCACGTGGGAATAGCCTCGATCCATTTCGAAACATAGTCAATGGTGACGAGGATTAATTCAAAGTTGTTGGACGGAGGAAAGGGACCCATGAAGTCAATTCCCCAGATGTCGAAGATTTCTGCAGCTAGGATGGGTTGTAAGGGCATCATGTCACGACATGACATTGACCCTAACGACTGGCACCTAGTGTAATGCTTGGCATAATTGTGTGCATCCTGGTGAAGGGAGGGCCAAAAGAAACCGCACTGCAACACCTTGGCTGCAGCTTTCCTCCCAGGGAAATGGCCTCCGCAGGCCTGATCGTGACAGAAGGACAGCACACTGGGGAACTCGCTATCAGGAATACAGCGACGGATGATTTGATCAGCACCTATCTGAAAAAGAAGTGGATTATCGTAGAAATAATACTTTGCTTCTGCCATGAGAAGCTCGCGCTGGTTTTTAGGCCAGCCACGTGGAAGGTATCTAGAAGCAAGGTAATTGGCAAAGTCGGCATACCACGGTCCACTTGCCACATTTATTGCCGATAGGTGCTCATCAGGAAAAATTTCATTGATTGGCAAAGTAAGTCCAATATGGTCAGGGTCTGGTCTGGAAAGGTGATCAGCCACAACATTCTGGGCTCCAGCCTTATCGCGAATCTCAATGTCAAATTCCTGGAGCAGAAGGATCCGACGAATCAGTCTAGGCTTGGCATCCTTCTTGTGCATGAGATGGCAAATGGCTGCGTGATCAGTTAAAACAATAATGTGAGAGCCCAGAAGGTAAGAGTGGAATTTCTCCAGCCCAAAGACGATCACCAGTAGTTCTTTTTCAGTGGTAGTATAATTATGCTGGGCCCCATCCAACGTCTTACTAGCGTAGTACACCATGAAGGGGTGTCTATCGCATCTTTGTCCCAGGATGGCTCCGACTGTAAGGTCGGAAGCGTCACACATGAGTTCAAAGTCGAGGGACCAATCAGGCAGCTGGAGAACAGGAGCCTTGGTGACAGCATTACGCAGTTGCGTGAATGCTCGTATGCAGCCGGGGCCCATATCGAAGGGTACGTTGGTCGATAGGAGATGAGTTGAAGGTCAAGAAATTTTGGAGAAGTCTTTGATGAATCTCCTATAGAAACCGACATGTCCCAGGAAGGAGCGGATTTATTTGACAAAGCCAGGCATAGGTAAATCAGCAATGACATCGATCTTAGCTCTGTCAGCCTCAATACCCCTATCGGAGATGATATGTTCGAGAACAATTCCCTCATGCACCATAAAATGACTTCTTTCCCAGGAAAGCACTACGTTTACATCAATACATCTCCTAAGGATATGAGTCAGGTTGGCAAGACATTCGTCGAAAGATGGTCCAAAGATCGAAAAGTCATCCATGAAGACCTTGGGAAAGTCACCCACCATGTCATGGAATATTGCCAGCATACATCTCTGGAAAGTTGCTGGCGCGTTGCAAAGTTCGAACGGCATCCTTCTTAATGCAAAGGTACCAAAGGGGCAGGTAAAGGTGGTTTTCTCTTGGTCTCGGGGGTCAATTGCCACCTAGTTATATCCTAAGAATCCATCCAGGAAATAGAAAAATTTATTTCCGGCTAACCGCTCCAAGATTTGGTTAATGAATGGTAGCGGAAAGTGATCTTTCTTGGTTGCAGCATTGAGTTTCCTACAATCTACACACACTCTCCAAGATGTAGGAGTGCGTGTTGGGATGGATTCGCCCCTGTCATTGACATGGATGGTGAGTCCTGCCTTCTTGGGCACAACGTGAATCGGACTCACCCAGGGGCTATCGCTGATTGGGTAGATTATACCCGCATCCAGCCACTTAATGATTTCTTTCTTAACGACCTCCTGCATGTTAGGGTTGAGATGTCGCTGCATCTCGCGGGAAGGTCGAGCCTCCTCCTCCGTATATATACGGTGACTGCAGTAGGAGGGGCTAATGCCAGATAAGTCTGATAAAGACCATCCAATGGCTGCCTTTTGTTCTATGAAAACCTTTATTAGTTTGCACTCTTGCTCCCTAGTCAATTTTGAACTGATGATTATGGGGAGTGTTTCATTTGGTCCTAAGAAAACGTATTTAAGTGTACTAGGCAGCTCTTTCAGCTCTGGAGTGGATGGTGAAAGATCTGGCATTTCTTGGGATGAGAGTGTCCCAGGCGGGTTCGAGAACAGGTCAAGAGAAAGAAATTGGCCTTCAGATTGGCCAACAAGAGGGGCTTCTTGGATAGAAGGATCCAAAAATGAATAGCCCCAGTGAGAAGTATATGGACTCAAGGTCCTAATGTGGATTTGCAAATCCGCCTGATTTGGCGGGAAAGAAAGGGCAATCCGGTCTTCAAGAGTGTGGATCGGCGGTGAGCAGCTTGGATATGACTCAGACCATGACGTATGGGAAGTGGAGAAAACCTTATCAGAAGTCTGGCCAGGAGAAGGTACAGGACAAGGGAGGGATGGGGGAACGTCACAATATGTGTCGGTTAGGTAGTCATCAGTGTTTATAGGTAATCCGCAGCAGTCAGAATAAGTCCCAATTAGTCTGATACACGCACTGACGGCCATGTCCTCGTTAGACATGTCATCCTCGATGCAATCGTAATCAAAGTTCTTGGCTGCCTTGAAGATGTTAAGCTTGAGCTTTTTAGATCCAGCAGTAATCTCAATACAACCTGACTCGCAGTCGATATGGGCATGGGCTGTGGCCAAGAAAGGTCGACCGAGGATGATCGGACAATCAGAAAGTAAACTAGGAACTTCCATATCGAAAACAAGAAAGTCAACAGGAAAACGGAGACTGTTGACCCTAACCACCACGTCTTCCACCACACCCTTTGGGATCTTGACAGAACGATCTGATAATTGTAACGTGATAGGGGCGGGTTTCAGATTTCCCAAGGAAAATGTTTCGAGCATGATGCTCGGTATAAGATTTATGGAAGATCCTAGATCAAGCAAGGCACGACTAAAATTGCAGCCTTGGGGCTACAGGAGATAAGCGGTGTGCCCGGATCTTTCAGCTTCGGTGGTAGATTTGACAGTATAGCACAACTCACATGAGGCGAGAGAACCACTGGATTCTTGGTTTTCTTTGACTGTCTCCTGGGTGTTGTGTAGTCTTTGAAAAATCGGGCGATAGTAGGTATATGATCGATAGCCTCGAGCAGGGGTACCTTGATTTCTACATCCCTGAACAAATTACGCAGGTTATCAAAGGCCTACGTATCTTTCTTTTTGCCTTTTGGCTCCCTCAGTAGAGCCTCAGGGAATGGAACTGATTCTGGCTCCAATTTGGGTGTATCATCCTCTCACGAATGCGGTGTGCATCCCGAATGAGAGGGCAATGAAGAAGACAGGCCAGGATCAGGTCGAGGCAGATCAACGGTCTGCTTACCGCTCCTCGCAGTGATAGCATTGGACGATGCAGGTCCAGTGGGATCATACGGCGGAGGAGGGTTTGCAATAAGGACATAAGAGTGCGGTGCTGCATCGGGATTAACCTGAAATCCCGATGGAATGCTTAAAGCCTGCAGAATTTGATGAACCTACCCCTGAGAAGGTTGTACCTGTGGTTGAGGACCACGGGGTATGAAATTTCACGGGTTTGGAACAGGTTGGGCGGGAAGAGTGCCCTGAGATCGAGTCGCCATGCGTAGTTGACTGATCTCAGCATTCTGCTACGCCATGGCGCTTTGACATCTTTGTCATCATTCACATCAATTTGTTAAGAGGACTTGATGCGTGTTCGGCTTGCGGTATGCAAGGGCCTGATGGCGGATTGGCCATAGGATTAGACTGGGCCCTTGGGATGACGGGTGCATACGGTCGCATTGGTCCACCAGCGAGGTTTTGGCACTGCGAGTTGTTGGACCATGCGAAATTTGGATGATTTCACCACCCTGGGTTATAAGTGGCAGAGAACGGGTTGTTCCCCAGGGCGCAAGCGTCTTCTATGCCAGAAGACACGTCCGCATGTAAGTATGCATCCGAGCACACGAAGGCTTGGTCCTCCATGTCGAAATACTGGCTCGTAGAAACCAGATCCACATGACTTACAGAGTCGCTCGGCGCGACACTCGGTAAGGAAGGTCTTATGGGGTTTCTTGGGATAAGCCTGGTGTTGGAAGAATTGGAATTGTGACGAAGTGGTGAGGTGGGGGTGTTTGCCATAGAACGGGCAAGGTTGGCCAGAAGCTCGTCCAGCTTCTTGTGCACGATGGAGAGTTCATCAAGTTTTTGTGCTATAAGGCTGAGATTAGTGGATGAATGGGAGGGTCCCGTGTCAACTTCGTGGACATTTCAGGGCTGCTGGTACGATTAAAGGCGACAATGGAAGCATTGTTCATTGAGTTTTCACTCATATTTTCAAACAATTCAAATGCTCCATTCTCGTCTTTATTCATAAAGTTCCCTCCATAGGAAGCGTGTGCAATCTGCTTCAAAGTCTGATTTAGCCCATAGTAGAAAATCTGGGCTATATGCCACTTAGGCAGACCATGGTGCAGACACTTCCTGAGGAGGTCATTATACCTCTCCCATGCCTCATGAAATTGTTTGCCATTTTATTGCATAAATAAAGTGATAGCACGACGAAGCGCATTGGTTCGCCCGATTGGGAAGAACTTCTTGAGAAACACTGTTCGCATCTCTCCCCAAGAGTGGATGGTTCTCCCAAGGGTGCGTAGCCACTGCAATGCTTTATCCCACAATGAAAACGGGAACATTTTCATGAGGACTATAGGTAACCCGATATTTCTTGGTTTAATAGTTTCAACTAATCGGGTTAGGTCTTCCAAGTGGAGAAAAGGATCTTCACTTGCAAGTCCATGGAAGTGAAAATTTATTAGGCCAATTATGTTAGGTTTCAGTTCAAAGTCATCCCCGCCCATGGGGACCTGAATTTGTCCTATGGTCTTTGTAGCAGCGGGATTCTGATAGGAGCTAAGAGACCTAGGATCCTCCCCTTCGGGAGGGTTCTGCATTTCCTCCAATGTTTCCTGAATGGCTTCAATTCATTCATTATACATTTCCATTTGGGCTTGGAGGCGGGTTATGGGATCTAAGGCTCCACCACCTGGTGGGTTTTGAGGGTGGTTTCCTCCCTCAGGATTTGGAGGTGGGCGTGCAGCCATATTTGTGGAGGAGGAGGATGATTCGGCTCCTTTTCTAAACTTATCAGTCAATTCAAACAGTTTAGGGTTTTGTGACCTCCTCCCAAACATGCAATACCGTAGGAAGAATTGGGGAGATGAGAAGGGAAAATAGATGAGAGAAATGACGCCGCAAAGGTACACTTGATGAAAAATCAATTCAATCAAATTCCTAACCTTTACAGTGTGCCCTTAGACCTAAAGATATAATTTACCTACTATCATGAACTACGGAACCGAATGCGAGCAACGCGGAACCACTGGGCCAGATTGAAAGGCCGTTTGCCCCAGTCTTAGACACCCGATAGCACGCGAGAACCCTCACCAGCACGTAGGCGCTACACACAGGTAGTTAGACCTCCAATCCTTAAGAAGGGTCAAGTTCTACCAATTTTAGTTAGAGGCTTAGGATCAAGTGCTTCTGGAATGTGAAGGGTGTTGTTTACGGGTAATGCCCAAGTGATTGATTTTTCAAGTGTGTAAAACAAGCATGCAACGGGAAAATCTCCCCAAATTGAAGTTTTTAATTGGTGAATGGTTTTTAGAATTCAGCCTTAAGTAGTATGGATTTTAGGATTTCTCTGAATTACCAATTCAACCAATCTCTGGGTTTTTGAGAGAATACAGGTTTTCTTCAAAGCCCAACAAACCCTTCTTCAATATCAGTTGGTTAATGCATGCTAAAATGCAATGGGCTACCCTAAATGGAGATTTCTATGGACGAATCAGTTTTAGAGTTTATTTGAAAGGGAGCCAAAGCACTTCAATTCAAGTACTCCTAATCACCAAAAAGATTTCCACACACAAGGCTCAATCAATAGATAAAGAAACTAGAATTGTTGGTGTTGAAATATTCGGGATCGAATCTTAGGCAAGTTGAAAAGTCGTGGTAGGGTTGGAATCAACTCAATTCCTAGTCTCCCCACCAAAAAAATGTGTTCCCGAATTTTTAGGTAAGTGAGGCAAAGAGGGGTGCAATCAATCTTTTTATTTGCCTCAAAGAATACTTTACACGGCGAAAAATTCAAGAATCAAGATTCTTGGATGTTTGCTATGCAAAGTTTTGTGGGAAATCCCAGGGCTGTGGAAGTAAAGGCAATCAATCAAACAAGTGAATTTTAATCCACTTGCCGCAAGAGATCCCAAGAAGTTTTTTCTAGTTTTTAGTTTTTTTAGTTTTTTTTTATTAAGGTTATGATGGCGATGGGGTGAAGAGATAACCGGGTTTTATTGTTATGTCGTTGTAGTATAGCCAGTTATTGCCATCATTTCAAATATATAATTTTTTTACTCGGAAAATAAAAGAGTTCCCGAGGTCGAACTCAGGGAGCAAGTTGTATTCTAGGGGTACAAAGTTTCTTTTACAAAAATATAAATAGAGAGATGAAAATTTGTTGGCTTCTTCTTTCTCGTCTGTCTTCTTCTTTCTTTTCTCTTCTCTTTGGCTTTTGGTTCCTTGATCTCCTTGTGGTCTTCTTCTTCTTTCTGTCTTCTTTATCTGCAACAGTGGGTGATGTTCTTCTTCGTCTTTCAGCTCTTGATTCTGCTTTGTCTCTTTCTTTTTCTGCAGAGCGGTCCTTGTCCTGTTCTTCTTCCTCTTTTCTGCCTTCAGAGCCGCTACTACAGTGCCGCTCGGTGCTCCTTCCTTCAGCTTTCGTCGTCCTTCTTCTCTGCCTCGCTCGTCTTCTTCTTCGCCTTTTCCTCTTTGCTTCGAGCAGTCCTGGCTGCTCTTCTTCCGTCAGTCTTCCTCTCCGGTTCTTCTTCTTCACCTGTGCCTGCAAACTTGCACCGCTTGATCAGAGGGGAAAAACCTATCTCTACCCTCCCCCGCGTCTCTCTCTCACAGAAGCCGCTCTTAGGAAAGCTCTCCCAGAGCTGCCGGGTACGGGTCGCGCCCGGGTCCAGGCCCACCGGCGTGAGTGGTGGGCTAGGAGTGCAGGTCAGTCTAAGTCGGGTCGGGCCAGGTCCGCGAGGCGTGAGCGCAGACGAGACCGGGTCGAGCAAGCGAGTGAGTGAGAGGGACCTCACCCCGTGCTCAGGAGGCAACGAGCATAAGGCGCTTTTTCCCTTTATGCGGGCGCTCTCCTCTGAAAGGTTACGAGGTGGGACTAAATGTCCCACCCCAATTTGGGTGCCTGCGCGGAGGAAGCAGCGGCAGTCGAGGCGAAGCGCGGGGGCTTCGCGCGAGAGCTTCGCCTCAACTGCAGCCTAACGCTTTGCCGAAGTGCCCCCGCACAGCCTGGGAGGGTGACCTGGGTGCTTCGCACCTGGGGCAGCAGGTGAAGAAGCTGCTTCGCTTCAACAATGGCGGCGACGAGTGCAGGTACCTGCCCACAGAAAAATGGCCTCTCGGCCCAATCAGAAACGCGGAGGACCTTCGCCGTGGCACGGCGAAGGTGGTCGGGGGGTGTGCAGGCGGCGTGGCGGAGCCCAAGAGCTGCCCTAGGTCGGACTGTGGGTCGGAAGATGGGTTTGTTCGGTGGAGTTGCAAAGGGTGATGTGGGGGAAGTGGAAGGGCAAAGGTTGATCAGGGTGAGGAGGCGGAGGTTCTGCGGTGGTCGGAGAGCCGTGTGGGTTGCTGGAGTAATGGGAGCGGCTCGCCGAAGGATGGCCGGAGGCGGAGAAGGTGAGGGTGATTGGTCGGAATCGAGGTAACAGTAAAGATGTAAAATGAGGAAAAGGGAGAGGGGAGGAAGAGGAGGAGTTCTACCTACTTAGCAGGAGGAGGAGGGGCCGGAGCGGGCGACAGTCGTATCGACTGTCGCCGGAGAAGAAGATGCCCGGGGGAAGGGGCGGCGGCGAGCAGAGGGCCGGAGAGGCGCCAGCTGGGTGCGGCATGGCGCGGGAAGAGCGAGGGAGAGCAACCCTGCAGCTGGTAGTGCGGCAGAGCGACGAGGAGGAAGAGGGGAGGCCTCCGGAGCTGGAGGGCTTCCTGTTGGAGTGGGAAGAGAGGAAGTGGGGGTCTTTCTCCGTCAGGACCGAGCTCCTCAGAACGGCGGAGCGACGGGGGTATTTATAGAGGCGGAATCAGAGAGGAGGGCGGAGGGAGACGACGTGTCACCCTCGCCGGAGGACGTCGGAGATGGAAACCCATACCGTCCGTGCGTTCGCACGGCCGGTATGGTGGGTTGCAGCGACCTGGGGGGTGTTCCTGCGACGGCTGACGACGCAGGGCACCCCCGGTTGACTTGCCAGCCCCTCCCCCTCACCCTGCGCGGCGCCATGCTCCGCGCAAGGTCGCCGGAGCATGGTGCTGGCAGGTTTTGGCAGGAGGGACCTGAATGCAAAGAACGAAGGAGAGTTAGGGGTAGAAATGTGAGGGTTCAAAAGTTGAGGGCCAAAAAGTAAATATATGAGGACCAAAGTGCAAAGTTGGTCAAGAAGGTTTCTTCTTAGGCTCAAGTTTTTATACATGACTAATTAGGACCTAAGGAATTTGATGGTGAATTTTATTTCTAGATTAAACCTTGTTTGATCAGTCAATTTATGCAAAAACCCAAATTAAGTTATTAATTGGGCATGGTTCTCAATGTAGGTCAAAATGGGATCTGAAGGCCAAATTGAAGGTTCTAAACCCTAGAGATTATTTTTCTATGAATTTTAGAGGGTTTATTCTATTTTTACTTTGCCTCGAACCTCGTGAATTGAAGTGGGTTTGTTTTAAGGTTACAGATTATCATTTAGTTCCTTGGAATTGCTGTAGCCCTTGTCAGATCATCCCACTCTCCTTCTTATTCGGTTTGCTTGACCTGTGTTTGGACCCTGAATTACCCTGTATGCAGATTATACTGGTAAAATTGCATTTTTACCCCTTATGACTTGTTTTCTCCTTAAACTCAGAATTCTCTGAGTTAAGCCTTTCCTTGAGTTATGTAGGAGCTTTTATCCTTTGTATTGGGTCAAAATGAGCTAGTTATGGCTCATGATGAGGTTCTCATCATACCCCCATGCCTAGCTTTTGCTAGTCCCTTAGCAAAAACTTAAGGTTTCAACCCTTGTTCTAGACCATGAAGTTCTTAATAGCTTTAGATAAGTGCTTTTTTATTTGAGCTTAGATTAGGTTAGAATGCTGACCATAGGCCTAAAAGGTACTCTAGTACCAATCAAGATCCAAATCTGTCTAGCCTTAGCCTCAGTCTTTAGCAAAGGTTTTTAAGGCCCATAAGAACTAACCTAAGGTTTATTGGACTTTGTGGTTAAAGCACCCGTGCTTGAAATGATTTTAGCCCTGGCTCAGTTTGCAGTGCGTTTTATAAGAGAGAGATAGAAAGTTTTTCTGTTTGGAGAGTTCTCTCTCTCTTTTTCTTTTTAGTTCTAGCCTAGGATTGGCTTTTCAACACGGTCTGTATCAGATTCCTTGCTCCCATCATCAATCCTCAAGGGTTCTTGGCGATCGATGCTTCGAGATAGCACCGCCCATGGCAACCCCCGGAACCCTGGCTATTGAGATTTCGAGATAATCCCATCCATGGTGTTCCGTGGCCGAATCCAGACCCTGGCAATTGACACTTCGAGATAATGCCATCCATGGAATCTGAACCAGCAGAGTGCTTACATGCCCCCAGTAGGATATGTAAATATCCTAAGAGACAAGCACCGAGGAGATGATATTTTGTTACGCATCTTCGAGGGGATTTCCCGCCTCTCCGCGCTGGGAACTCGTCCAAATCAACTTGTGTTGATCGGTCGCTCCTATTCTAGGTGTTCTTTTTAGAATTTTGCGATGCTTCTGCGTGATTTTGATTTTTACGCTTACTGAACCAGGCTGTGTGTGAGGTTAGAGTGCTTAGGTTACTGAGTCCCGTAAACCAAAAATTAGTTAACGAGGCCAAATACTCCCTAAGCCTTGGACCTAGTACTTAAGCTTTTCATTTTCCTCAACCTCTTGAGGATTGTCTAGATCTTAATGGGTACTAAGAGTCTATTCAAGAATGCCTAAGGTTTGCGTTCTTATTAATCTCAATATGCACTTTTCAGTTATTTTCTTGAATGAGGTCTAGAACTTAGGTTAATTCCTTAGTTCCCTACTAATGACTATCACCTTTTCTCATAATTTTGTGCTCCTTTTTCATTTTGTTTCTTTTCTCCTTCTCCTTCACAAAATTTCCTTCTCCTCTTTTCCTCTTATTCTTTTTCAAAAATTTTTAATTTTTATGGTGTTTTTGGCATATGTGAATTTTTTTGTTTGAAACCTTTTCTTACAAGTTTTGCACTTTCATACCCCCCCATGCCTAAGATTTGCAATGTCCTCATTGTAACCTAGGGGGTTTTTATTTAACTTAGTTCATTCCTTAAGATAGAAATTTGAATGAGTGAATGGGTCAGGTTGAATTTTTGCGGACGATTTCTAATCCCAGATGCAAGCATCTGAGGTGGGGTCGACTGTCTACAAGGGTGAACCTTAAGTGCAAAAAGGTGTCAGAAAAAGTTTTGGATTTTTAGGAAAATGACGGGTTGCCTCCCGTTAAGCGCTGAGTTTTACGCCATCGGCTGGGCGCAATATGCTCAAGGGGAATGGAGGATATAAGATGCTTCAGCCAAATCAGTAGAAGTTACATCAATGAACAGCTTGAGTCTCTGACCATTCACGATGAAAGGTTCAGAATCGTGGCTGAGTGGACTGATTTCGATTGCTCCATTTCCAAAAACCTGTCAGACCAAATATGGTCCGACCCACTTGGATCTCAGTTTTCCTGGGAAGAGTTTTAGTCGGGCATCAAAGAGTAGGACCTTTTGACCAGGATGAAAGATCTTTCTCGAGATGTGTTTGTCGTGGAAGGCTTTAACCCGCTCCTTGTAGATTTGCGAGTTCTCGTACGCGTCTAGGCGTAATTCATCGATCTCGCTGATTTGGAGTTTTCTGTGGGTACCAGCCTTGGAAAGATCTAGATTACAGTTCCGTACTGCCCAATAGGCTTTATGCTCCAGTTCTACGGGAAGGTGGCATGCCTTTCCGTACACCAGTCTAAAGGGAGACATGCCCAATTGGGTCTTGTGGGCGGTCCTATAGGCCCACAATGCTTCCGGAAGTCGGGACGACCAGTCCTTCCTGTCAGGTCGAACAGTGACTTGCAGGATTTTCTTGATTTCCCGATTAGACAGCTCAGCTAGACCATTAGTTTGGGGGTGGTAAGGAGTAGAGATTCGGTGAGACACCCCATATTTGGTCATCAGTGACCTAAACTGAGCATTTGTGAAATGGGTCCCCCCATCAGAGATTATTGCACGAGGAATCCCGAACCTTGAGAAAATGTTTTGATGAATGAATTTGAGAACGATTTTGTGATCACAGGTTCGGGTCGGTATGGCTTCGATCCATTTGGACACGTAGTCCACAGCCAACAGAATGTATTCGAAACCATCCGAAACAGGAAAGGGGCCCATAAAATCAATCCCCCAAACAGTAAAGATTTCGCATACTAGAATCGGTTGCATAGGCATCATGCCGCGATGGCTCATGTTGCCCAAAGTCTGGCAACGACTGCATGCCTTGCAGTGACTGTACGTGTCTTTGAACAGTGTGGGCCAGTAAAAGCCGCACTGGAGGACTTTTGATGCGGTTTTATGCCCGGCGAAATGGCCACTGCATGCCTGGTCATGGCAGAAAGAGTGGATATTGTTGAATTCCCCTTCCGGGACACATCTCCGGATGATCTGATCGGCACCTATGCGGAAGAGGTACGGGTCTTCCCAAATGTAATACTTGGCATCGGAGCGTAATTTGTCCTTCTTGGCCTTCGGCCAATCGGACGGGATCTGATGAGATGCCAAGTAATTTACTACATTAGCAAACCATGGAAGGCTAGTACCAATAGTCAGCAGGTGCTCATCGGGAAAATGCTCAGTGATGGGTCCGGAAGGGTCAATTATTTCAGAAGGAAGACGGGACAAGTGATCAACTACCACATTTTGCTTTCCCGCTTTGTCGCGAATCTCAAGGTCAAATTCTTGCAACAGCAAGATCCATCGGATTAATCGAGGTTTCGCGTCCTTCTTTGCAAGGAGATGCCTCACAGCTGTGTGATCCGAGTATATGATGACACGGGAACCCAGAAGGTACGATCTGAATTTTTCTAGGGCAAATACTACAGCTAGCAGCTCTTTCTCAGTAACCGTATAGTTACGCTGAGCCTCATCGAGTGTTTTGCTGGCGTAGTAAATGACCACAGGTTTCCCGTCAATTTTCTGCCCCAAAACCGCTCCTACAGCGAAGTTGGATGCATCGCACATGATCTCAAAGGGTTGAGACCAATCAGGGGACTGTAGGATCGGGGCTTGGGTGACTCGGTCACGCAGGATTTCAAATGCTTGAGTGCATTCCTTGGAAATTTCGAAAGGAACATCCTTGGAGAGAAGAGTGGTCAGGGGGCGCGCGATTTTTGAAAAATCAGGGATAAATCGTCGATAAAAATCGACATGCCCTAAAAAGGAACGGATGTCCCTGATCGAGCTAGGCATAGGAAGGTGAGAAATCAAATTAACCTTAGCTCGATCCACTTGGATACCTTTTTCCGAGATTGAGTGTCCTAGGACAATTCCCTCAGGCACCATGAAATGGCTCTTTTCCCAGGAAAGAACCAAATTCACATCGATGCACCGCCTGAGTATCTGGACCAAGTGCTGGAGGCAATCGTCGAATGATGCTCTGAAAACTGAAAAGTCATCCATGAAGACTTCCAGATAATCACCTACCATATCTGAGAATATGGCAAGCATGCATCGCTGAAAAGTAGCGGGTGCATTGCAAAGACCGAAAGGCATCCTTCGGAAAGCGTATGTCCCGAAGGGGCAGGTGAACGTGGTCTTTTCTTGGTCCTCAGGATGGATTGCCACCTGGTTATAACCGGAGTACCCGTCAAGAAAGCAGAAGAACCTATTTCCCGCAAGTTTTTCGAGAATTTGATCAATGAAGGGTAGTGGGAAATGATCCTTCTTCGTGGAGGAATTGAGTCGGCGGTAATCTATACAGACTCTGCACGAGTTGGCTAATCGGGTAGGAATGATTTCTCCGGTCTCAGTCGTTATAGTAGTGAGTCCTACCTTCTTGGGCACGACCTGAATTGGGCTCACCCAACGACTATCGGAGATCGGGTAGATGATTCCGGCATCTAACCACTTGATGATCTCCTTTTTCACGACCACCTGCAGATTGGGGTTTAAGCGTCTCTGCATTTCACGAGAAGGTCGTGTGCCCTCTTCTGAATAGATATGATGAGTACAATAAGAGGGACTTATTCCAGTCAAATCATCGAGAGTCCATCCGATGGCTCTGCGATGTTGCTGGAGGATAACAATCAGACGGGATTCTTGTTCAGGACTGAGGTTGGAATTGATAATCACAGGAAGGGTCTGATTAGAACCTAAAAAGATGTATTTCAAGTGAGCAGGAAGGGGTTTCAGTTCGAGGATGGGGTTATCAGCAGCAGTGGGTGGTTCAGCTTAGATGTGAGGTTCAAGGGTGGGAGTTACTAGGTTGTTCATATCTGGATTCGACTCCTCTGTTTGCGGGTCAAGATCCTTCTGTGGTTGATGAGGCATAATCGAGTCATTCTGGAAGTGTGATTCATCAACCAAAGTCCTGATGTCACAAATTTGTTCGATGACACCGCAATTAATTCCTTGTTGGGCCTTAAATATATCAATTTTCAGTGTTTGATCTCCAAACTTAAGCTCTATTTGGCCCTCCTCACAGCTGATGTTGGCTCTAGCAGTAGCCAAGAAAGGTCTCCCTAGAATGATTGGTGTATCCCTAGGGTTCTCAGGTGCATCCATATCTAAGACTATAAAGTCCACTGGAAAATAGAAATCCCGCACTCTTACGATAACATCCTCGAGAATCCCTTTTGGTGACTTTATAGATCGATCTGCTAATTGTAATGTCACCTCGGTTGGTTTTAGCTCAGATTCTTCTAGATGGTCAAGTAAGGATGTGGGTATCAGGTTTATGGATGCACCCAAGTCTAACAATGCTCTATCAAATTGGGTACCACCTATCTTGCAGGAAATCAGGGGAGTACCAGGATATTTTGCCTTGGGTGGGAGTCTACTGAGGATTACAGAGCTGGCTTGCTCTGACAGAACAATTGGGCTCCCTCCCTTGGTTCGCGGCTTACGCTGGGGTGTACATATATTCTTTAGAAATCGTGCGTAAGCTGGTACGTGGCGGATTGCATCCATCAAGGGGATGTTTATGTGGACCTGCTCAAAGAGCTTGACCAGGTCCTCCTCAGGGGCCACGGGTTTGGTGGTCTTCTTTCCCTTGGTCAAGGCCTCGGGAAACGGGATCTTGGTTGGTTCTTCTAGGATAGGTCCAGGTTGTGGATCCGGAACAGCGGTATCTTGGATAACTATCCTAGGGTCATGGTTATCAGGCTTGGAGTGGTTTGGATAATGCGGGTCTTGAGTTGTTTTACCACTACGTGTTGTTAAAGAATTTAATCCGGCCTGATTTTGGTTTGGGTTTGGTAAGGGGGGTGGCTGCTGCTGAAATCCCGCATAAGAAGTTGAGGCTTCCATCTCGTCTGGAGATGGAGCAGTAGGGGCCTGATAAATCCATTGTGCGTGGCCTAAATTTGGATTCATAACGCACTTCTGGGTTGGCACGTTATTTGGGTTAGGAAGAGGTTGGGAAGGGAGTGTGCCTGGCTGGCGAGAATTTGCCAACTGGGCCAGTTGAGTTTTAACCTCTGTAAGTTCGTCCTTGTACTATTTTTGAATAGCCACATTCGTTCTTTGAATGTCAGCCAGAGTCTGAAGGATTAGGGACATTTGATCCTGATTTGGCCCTGATGGATAAGTAGGGTTGGGCCGAGGCTGAGGCGGCTGGTAATGACGAGAGGGCTGTGGGCGGGACTGAAAAGGTGGTCTTTGGGTTTGGGAATTTCCTGCCCACTGAAAATTGGGATGGTTTCGCCATCCAGGGTTGTAAGTGTGGGAGAATGGGTCGTTCTGGATGGCGTTGAGGTCCTCGCAGGTCTGAGGAACCTCCTGAGAATCAGGGAAAGGGGGAATGGAGTTCCCCGGGCTGGTGTAGAAAGGATCGGATGATCCTCCGACCCGAGAATCAGATGGGGATGGATATGGATCCATCCTAGGGGAAGATCGGTGGAGGATGTTTTGCACAGTCTCCTGTGTGGAAGGAGGTTGTGCAAAGGAGTTACGCGCGGAGGTGGCTCGCTGCAAGTGCTGAGTCAGCTCATCCACCTTCTTCTCAATGATTGAGACCTTGTCCAATCGACTGGCCATTAATTCCAGGTCGACTGATGCGGACAGGCCCTGCGTCTCATGTGCTCCCTTAAGATTCGTCGCTGCGCGGGTATTCGTCCTGTCGAATAATCCCATGGAGTCATTGTTGATGGAGTTCTCGCACATGTTTTCGAGAATCTCCCATACGGTGTCTTCATGTTGACCCATGATGTTTCCTCCGCAAGTTGCATTGACGAAAAGGCGGATGTCCTCACGGAGTCCCTGGGAAAAAGATTGGACTTGTTCCCATTTAGGAACTCCGTGATGGGGGCACTTTCTCATGAGATCCTGAAAACGATCCCATGCCTCATGGAGAGTTTCTCCTGATTGTTGAGTGAAGTGTGTAATCTGATGGCGCAAGGCGTTGGTCCGACCAACGGGAAAAAACTTTTTCAAAAACTCGGATTGAAGTTCTTCCCAAGTGTTGATCGGCCGGGTCTGAGTTTGATACCAATGGGCGGCCTTGTCCATAAGAGAAAAGGAGAACATCTTCATGAGAAGAATATCCTGATTTTGCGCATCTGATCCAAAAGTGTGGGCCAGATGCTTTAGCTGTTTGATGTGCTGGAAGGGATCTTCAGAATTAAGGCCATGGAATTTAGGTATAGCATGAATCATGTTGGGCTTTAATTCGGAATCAGGTCCTCCAGTCGGGATTCTGACTCGCGGCTCAATGGCCACCGCAGCAGGATTGTAGTGGTCCCGCATCATAGGACGCTGTGGTGGGTGCATGAAGTTTTGGAAGAGGTCATTGAGTCGCTGGAGCTGGTGTTCCAGATTATTTTCTTCCTCAACTGGCTGAGCCATGATGGGGGAAGAAGAAGAACTTGGTTCTGAATCAGAAGAGAGAATAATGTGAGGGTGTTGCTGCACAAACACGGGCGTCGAGGCTTGGCCTTGACGAGAGCGAATTTCTAAAGGAGGTATTAAGGGTGGTCTTAAGGACCTCCTTCCGTACATGCACTGTTGGAAGAGGTAAGTTTAGAAGATGCTGGACCCAATCAAGACACCCAAAAATGTGTTGGGTGACTATAGAGGTGCGGGGCAGATGGACCCCTTGATCAGAAAGATCGTCCACCTGAGAATTACCTGGGCAGCCAGAGAGGGAGAGTCCCGCGAAGACCCCTACACGGTAGAGCGTCCCCACGGGTTACAGGGTTTCCCCCACCCGACCTCTCTTGTCACTGCGGTTCCAGGTAGACCAGAATGGGGATCTTGACCTCTTAAGTCTACCAATTTTAAGATCAGGGTGCTTAAGGTTTCACTTGAACTTTAGTCTTTTAAGTGCAAAGAGTGACCTAATTTAAGGTTGGTTGACCCAAGGGGTCAATTTTACCTCTTGTTTTCTTTGAGAGCTTTTAGGTCTTGTCTTTTAGGGTTCAAGTGTTTAGAGAGCCAATTGTTTTAGGTTTTCTTTGAATAGGTATTTTCAATCAATGGTTTAGGCACACTTATTTTGGATTTTCACCATTCTTGATTTAAGTAGTGTCTCTAAAACCCTAATGTTGAATCTTATGTTGGCTCTACTTGGTCCAGTTAGTTCTTTTTTGGGTAATTAGGGCTCAAGCAAGAATGTGTTAGCCCTTAAATACCCTTAATAGTGTGCAGGACTAATGAGTTGAAAACATGCAACTCTTTATGGTTACTAAGTATGGAAGACAGGTTAGCCCTATATTGCATGTTCTTTTCTTTTCTTCCTCTTTAGAGTTTAGGGGTTAATAGCGAGAGGAAAAATTTACCTGTCCTCGGAGTGGTTGTCGTGCGGTTGCTTGTCTTCTTGATTTCCTGTAGCTGCACAAAAGAGAGGAGATTATCAGAAATTAAAAAGAAACAGGAATGTTTACCTCTAGAATAGCCGTTGCTCCCCGGCAACGGTGCCAAATTGATGGCGATGGGGTGAAGAGATAACCGGGTTTTATTGTTATGTCGTTGTAGTATAGCCAGTTATTGCCATCATTTCAAATATATAATTTTTTTACTCGGAAAATAAAAGAGTTCCCGAGGTCGAACTCAGGGAGCAAGTTGTATTCTAGGGGTACAAAGTTTCTTTTACAAAAATATAGATAGAGAGATGAAAATTTGTTGGCTTCTTCTTTCTCGTCTGTCTTCTTCTTTCTTTTCTCTTCTCTTTGGCTTTTGGTTCCTTTATCTCCTTGTGGTCTTCTTCTTCTTTCTGTCTTCTTTATCTGCAGCAGTGGGTGATGTTCTTCTTCATCTTTCAGCTCTTGTTTCTGCTTTGTCTCTTTCTTTTTCTGCAGAGCGGTCCTTGTCCTGTTCTTCTTCCTCTTTTCTGCCTTCAGAGCCGCTGCTACAGTGCCGCTCGGTGCTCCTTCCTTCAGCTTTCGTCGTCCTTCTTCTCTGCCTCGCTCGTCTTCTTCTTCTTCACATTTTCCTCTTTGCTTCGAGCAGTCCTGGCTGCTCTTCTTCCGTCAGTCTTCTTCTCCGGTTCTTCTTCTTCACCTGTGCCTGCAAACTTGCACCGCTTGATCAGAGGGGCAAAACCTATCTCTACCCTCCCCCGCGTCTCTCTCTCACAGAAGCCGCTCTTAGGAAAGCTCTCCCAGAGCTGCCGGGTTTCCGGGTACGGGTCGCGCCCGGGTCCAGGCCCACCGGCGTGAGTGGTGGGCGAGGAGTGCAGGTCAGTCTAAGTCGGGTCGGGCCAGGTCCGCGAGGCGTGAGCGCGGACGAGACCGGGTCGAGCGAGCGAGTGAGTGAGAGGGACCTCACCCCGTGCTCAGGAGGCAACGAGCATAAGGCGCTTTTTGCCTTTATGAGGGCGCTCTCCTCTGAAAGGTTACGAGGTGGGACTAAATGTCCCACCCCAATTTGGGTGCCTGCGCGGAGGAAGCAGCGGTAGTCGAGGCGAAGCGCGGGGGCTTCGCGCGAGAGCTTCGCCTCAGCTGCAGCCTAACGCTTTGCCGAAGTGCCCCCGCACAGCCTGGTAGGGTGACCTGGGCGCTTCGCACCTGGGGCAGCAGGTGAAGAAGCTGCTTCGCTTCAACAATGGCGGCGACGAGCGCAGGTACCTGCCCACAGAAAAACGGCCTCTCGGCCCAATCAGAAACGCGGAGGACCTTCGCCGTGGCACGGCGAAGGTGGTCGGGGGGTGTGCAGGCGGCGGGGCGGAGCCCAAGAGCTGCCCTAGGTCAGACTGTGGGTCGGAAGATGGGTTTGTTCGGTGGAGTTGCAGAGGGTGATGTGGGGGAAGTGGAAGGGCGGAGGTTGATCAGGGTGAGGAGGAGGAGGTTCTGCGGTGGTCGGCGAGCCGTGTGGGTTGCAGGAGTGATGGGAGCGGCTCGTCGGAGGATGGCCGGAGGCGGAGAAGGTGAGGGTGATTGGTCGGAATCGAGGTAACAGTAAAGATGTAAAATGAGGAAAAGGAAGAGGGGAGGAAGAGGAGGAGTTCTACCTACTTAGCAGGAGGAGGAGGGGCCGGAGCGGGCGACAGTCGTATCGACTGTCGCCGGAGAAGAAGATGCCCAGGGGAAGGGGCGGCGGCGAGCAGAGGGCCGGAGAGGCGCCAGCTGGGTGCGGCGTGGCGCGGGAAGAGCGAGGGAGAGCAACCCTGCAGCTGGTAGTGCGGCAGAGCGATGAGGAGGAAGAGGGGAGGCCTCCGGAGCTGGAGGGCTTCCTGTCGGAGTGGGAAGAGAGGAAGTGGCGGTCTTTCTCCGTCAGGACCGGGCTCCTCAGAACGGCGGAGCGACGGGGGTATTTATAGAGGCGGAATCAGAGAGGAGGGCGGAGGGAGACGACGTGTCTCCCTCGCCGGAGGACGTCGGAGATGGAAACCCATACCGTCCGTGCGTTCGCACGGCCGGTATGGTGGGTTGTAGCGACCAGGGGGGTGTTCCTGCGACGGCTGACGACGCAGGGCACCCTCGGTTGACTTGCCAGCCCCTCCCCCTCACCCTGCGCGGCGCCATGCTCCGCGCAAGGTCGCCGGAGCATGGTGCTGGCAGGTTTTGGCAGGAGGGACCTGAATGCAAAGAACGAAGGAGAGTTAGGGGCAGAAATGTGAGGGTTCAAAAGTTGAGGGCCAAAAAGTAAATATATGAGGACCAAAGTGCAAAGTTGGTCAAGAAGGTTTCTTCTTAGGCTCAAGTTTTTATACATGACTAATTAGGACCTAAGGAATTTGATGGTGAATTTTATTTCTAGATTAAACCTTGTTTGATCAGTCAATTTATGCAAAAACCCAAATTAAGTTATTAATTGGGCATGGTTCTCAATGTAGGTCAAAATGGGATCTGAAGGCCAAATTGAAGGTTCTAAACCCTAGAGATTATTTTTATATGAATTTTAGAGGGTTTATTCTATTTTTACTTTTCCTCGAACCTCGTCAATTGAAGTGGGTTTGTTTTAAGGTTACAGATTGTCATTTAGTTCCTTGGAATTGCTGTAGCCCTTGTCAGATCATCCCACTTTCCTTCTTATTCGGTTTGCTTGACCTGTGTTTGGACCCTGAATTACCCTGTATGCAGATTATACTGGTAAAATTGCATTTTTACCCCTTATGACTTGTTTTCTCCTTAAACTCAGAATTCTCTGAGTTAAGCCTTTCCTTGAGTTATGTAGGAGCTTTTATCCTTTGTATTGGGTCAAAATGAGCTAGTTATGGCTCATGATGAGGTTCTCATCAGGTTACAAGTTAACCTAGGTTGCTAAGAAAAGAAGACCTACTTGTTCGGCAACGTCTGCGAAGCTCCAATGCGGTGTCGGCGTCTTCACGCTCTCGTTCCCGCCTTGGATCTGCTCACGTCTTCGACTTCGTCTACCTGCCTTCTCCTTGCAACAGGTTCACCGACACAGCAAAAAAACAAAAACACCCGTGAAGAGAGAAGAGAAAAATGAAAGAATGGAATAGAAACTTACTTGCAGGCGCACTTCCCCGGCAACGGCGCAAGAAAAGTTGTGGTGTCGGACCCGAATAGGTTGTTAATATGATGATTTTATCGTTGAAGTGTGTATAGTGGTTAACCTAAATTGGACCTAACCATCTCTTTACAAAATTTTTAACTTGGCCTACTTGATTTTATATTGGTCACTTTTAGGCCCAGGGTCAAACTCAGGGAAGTGGGGTTACAAGTCAAGTTTCTATGCCTTTCCTACAATGAATCTCTTCCTTTCATTTATTGTGTTTTTGGTGTTTTTTTATTTAGATTTTTTATGATAATCATGGTACTTGAGGCACACCCTCAAAATTAGGTTCTAGGCTTTGAGCCAAATCAGGGTTCCAAAATGGGTCTTGCTATTCGCAAGACGGAGTACCTGCAAGTTAAGGGTTATCTTTTCTCTTTTATATATATATATTTTATCTTTTTATTTTCATGCAAGAGAAATAAAATATAGTATAGATATATATGTATATACTACATATGTATAAAGGGGTGCGGGTGGAGGTGGAGATGGAGTGTAGCACGGTGTCGAGTCGGTCGTCGTCTAGAAAGATGCAACCGACAGGACGAGGTGCCACGTGGAGTGTAAGGTGGATGGCAGAAGATGTGTGTGACCACGCTTTTTGTATGCGTGTATCGGGGAATATCAGCAACTGGTGCAGAAATTCCTGCGATACCACGTATGGTAAGTATTGTGAAAAAATATATATATATGTATATATATATGGTTATAAATATATAGGTATATATATATGTAGTTATATATGTATATATATATATAAGTATTTGTATAGATAGATATTTGTATAGATCTATATATATATATCTTTATATGTATAAGTATGTATATATAACTATATAGATGTAAATAAATATATATATATTTAGAGTAATATAAGTATATAGATAGATATGTGTGTATATATATATATATGTATGCATAAGTATGTGTATATATATGTATATATATATAAGTATATAGATGTATATATATATATATATATATATCTATGTATGTATATAGACTAATACATAGTTATATAAGTACTAATATATGTATAGATATATGTATATTTATATATACATGTATGTATATAAGTATATGTGTATATGTAAATATAAATGTATATATATAAGTATAGATATATATATATATATGTATGTATGTATACTAGTACTTAGTTATATAAATACATAGATATAAGTATATATATATATGTATATATGTATATAAGTATATGTATATATGTAAATATGTATGTATGTATATATATATATATATATGTATATAAATATATGTATATATATCAATATATATATGTATATAATACTATATAAGTGAGAAAGTCTGTGTGTGAGAGTGTGAATGTGTGTGTATGTCTTCCTACAGAGAGAGAGGGAGAGTGTGCTGTGAGAGAGAGAGAGAGCATGAGAGAGAGAAGGCTTCTGCTGAGAGAAAAAAGAGGCGTTTAAGGCGTCTGCAGCTTCAGTGGGAGTCGTCTATTGATCCCATGCATGCGTGCAGGTGCATATGCACACGGAGAGAAGATGCCGCAGTACGCAGACGAGAGTGGTGTGAGGGAGAGAAACGGCCGCAGCGCACAGCGCTGCGCAGAGAGGCGTACGCGGGCGAGTGGGGCGGGTGAAGGCAGGCATTGGGAGAGGCGGGCGTGTGCGGGTGAGTGGGGCAGGCGAAGGCAGGCGCTGGGGGAGGCGGGCGCACGCAGACGTACGCGGGCAAGTGCAGGTGACGCGGGCCGAGACGCACGCACGGGCTGCGATGCGCTGGGTGACCGGTTAAGTGAGAAACTCACTGGTCACCCCACTGTAGCCACAGTGTTTCGCAGACTGGCGTGAACAATGGCTACAATGGCCGGGCGAGCTGCGCAACCGGGAGCAGGCGGTGCTGTGAGTGTCGACGGCTCGACGCGTGCGGAAGAGTGGCTCCGGCTGGTGGCTTGTGGGATGTCGCAACAAAGCACGTGGAGAGGGCTGCTGGCATGTGTGGTGGAGGGCGAGGGCGACCTACTACTTGCGCGGAGGCTTGCGAGTGCTGCTGGCATGCGGTGAAGCTTGGCCGGCTGCTGCAGTAGCACGCAGTGGCCGGTTGTGGAAGAGAGAGCGCGACAGGGCGCTTGCATGAAGAAGCTGGGGGCAAGGGCGCCTGCAGGCACGCGTGGAAGCAAGGGCGGCCTGCTGCCGCCTTGCTGCTGCTGCTGTGGGGCTTGTCTTGCTGCTGCAAGGTGTGCAGTGGCCGGTTGAGCTTCACAGCTTGAAACTTTGCTCCAATGGTTGAAGGTGCTTCAAACGATGAACCAGGAAAAGAGCCACCATGCCCACCGGCTCTTTGATGAGCTGGGTGGTGGAGGACTCATGGTGGTGGTTGTGTACCATTGCGAGGTGCTCCTGTCCGCCGGGTGTCTCCTCAGAGGAGGAGGGCCAGCGTATGGAGGGAGAGGGAGGAGATGGTGGCCTGGAGAAGAAGAAGCTGCTGTGGGTTTTCTCTGTCGAGGACCAGGCTACTTTGCAAGAAGGCAATCGAGCTCTTTTTAAAGAAGAGGAGAGCATGCACAGCCATGCCCTGGCTGTGCATGCTTGCACATGGCTTGGCAGGGAGAGGCTGCCGTAGGGGAAGGGCCTAAGCAGGGAATGGCGCGAGGAGAAGAAGTTGTTCCATGCAGCCGCGAGAAGAGTTTTTAAAAAATCAAAAAGAAAGAAAAAATGAAGATGGAAATTTTGCGAAGCAGCACTTGAGGAACACGTGAATTGCGAGGCCACTTATTTCACTCTCCTCCCCTCTCCATTAAATGCATGCATGCGTCTATATTTACAAATGCGACTATGGAACCCTAATATGCATTGGTAATGCTAGGAAATAGCACAAGATGGCACAATTGCAGGTGTATTTTTGCAGTGTAATCACTAGTCAACCTAAATAATGTTTTAACCTAGCTTAATTTGTGGATATTGCACTCATATCTTGCATATCATGCATTGCATCAGTCTATCTAGAATAAAATGAGATATCTTAGTATTTAATGGTTTTTATTACTATTTGCAGGAAATAAAGTGGTCCAGGATGGAGATAGTGGAACAAAGTAACAAAGGAAGAAGAAGACTAATCCAGATAAGAGGAGTGAGGAGGATAGCCCTATCCCTACCCTTAGAAACCTTAGGATAGCCTTCCCAAACCCAAAACGACCTCCATTAGGGCACCTTAGCCTCAAAACCCAAACATGGATAGCACTATCCATGTTCTTATCCACCCTATCCCTCTCCCAAACACTTAGAAACCAAAACCCACTCTCCAACACGTTTTAGGACATCCAGACATTTGGCTGAACATCTGATTTCTGTAGAATATCAATCCAAGAAGCCAAAACTCATACTGACATAGAATTGGACATCTAATTTAATGTCCAAACATCTAATTTTGTAGTATAAGACGTCTAACCACTATTCTGGATGTCTGATACAACTGTCTGGTTCCTGATTTTGGTGCTAGAAGCCCTAACTTGCCTATTTTGACCTAGGAACCCCACCATACACCCTAGGAAACCTAATTAGAGACCTCCTAAGCCTAGTCCACTATCCATAGCCCTACTTATCCTATCCCTAACCCAATTGAACCATCCCATACCTAATTGGGTGCATCTACAGTTGATTGGGTGCACCTGAGCCTAATTAGATCCACCTAGGATCTAATTGACTCATACCTATTAGGGTTACCCTAGCCTAATCACATGCACACATCCAATTAGACTTGACCTAGACCTAATTATGATCACTCCTATCCAATTAGACTTTCCTAAACCTAATTAAGTCCACACCCACTTAATCTAGATTGACCGAACCTATTTAGCACCTAATCCTACCAAAACCCACAACCTATCCCTATGAAAAACACACACCTTCCTATTTTTCCCCTACCAAACCCAAGCACACTCTCTTGGAAACCCTAAAACTTGTGTGAAACCTAGATACTAAAACTCTGGCATTAGCTAATTTTGGAGCCACCAAAAGTGGCAACCAAATGGAGCCTTCCATAAGAGCAAAGAATGAGCCACAAAATTGCACCATCTCCACCACTCTCTTCCTCTCTCAACTTGCGACACCCTTCCACCCTCCAAAACCCTAGGGTTGCCTCCTCCTACAAGGCCCCCTCCATGGACGGCTAAAGCAGAAGCTCCTCCAAGGCATCTTCCTGAGGGTGGAAAGAAGAAGAAGAGCATAAGGATGCAATACCTTCTCCTTTCTTCTTGTGGGCGTGCCCTCTTCTTCCACCATAGAGGATCCATGCCCCCATTTTCTTTTCCTCTTAGACGGCCATAGAGAAGACCCCCCTCAAGGTCTTCTCAAGGATGGCCATTGGTAGAGAAAGGGAGCAACACCCTCCTCTCTCTACTTGAGTGCAACACCCATCCTCCTCTCTTTAGTGGACGGCCAAGAAGGCTTCTCCTTAGCCTCTCTTGGTTGATCCCTTTCTTTAGTTTAGCTTTATTTCCATGTATCCAGATTTTTATAGTGACTTAATTTTTGTTGCATGATACTCTTGACTAATGGTTTTATATGCATGCTATTATCTTCATGGCTTACAACTTTGATGCATGCTTTCATTTTTTATTTCAAAATAAAGGATCAAAAACACAAAAGGACAAAAATATTAGGTTCGATTAGATTTAGGTTAGATTAAGCCGATCCAAATCTCGACTTGTTTTCACACCTCCCAGAGACGAGGACCGAGACTCAAGTTTTCAAAAGAATAAAATCCATCGAGTTTCAATATTATAAATGTTTTGTGAAGCGGATTTCGCGACTATACTACAATTTTCGATGATTTCAAAATACGTGATTTCCACTCTTGTCACCTGGTTTATTCTACTTCCCCGCTTCTTCCCTAAGTGTTTTGGGGATTATTGTGCATTTTTTTGAGCTGGGCTTTGGACAACTGACCAATTAGTTGTTACCCATGGAAACTTTCCAGCCATACTCGTTCGGTGAAGTGTGGTTTATTTATTTTTTTTTATTTTCTCCTTTTTCTAGTTTTTTTTCTTTTCTCTTTTTTTCTTCCTAAGTAGGTGGCTTCCCTGATCTAATATTTACCTAAAGGCAGTATGAAGAAGATGGTCTTGTGGCTGGGCTCTGGACAACCGGCTGATGAGCTATTACCATCCACAACTGGTCAGCCATACCACCCTAGATAGTTCATTAGCTACCCAATTTTCGAAGAAACCGCTAAAAAGTGAGTCAGTGCAAAAAGTGTGTAGATGCTTAGGCATAAAGTCTCCTCAAATCATAGGGCGAGTTGATCAGTCGTATACTTATCACCCTAATTTATTGACAAATTAAAATAGAATTATTTGGCGAGGATCAAGAGTAAGTTCACATTCGAGTGGACACCCAGGCTAATTAAGCCCGAAGACCTGAAGAGCCTAAGTATTCAGGTCCTATCGTATCATTTCCTAAAGTTAATAACTTCCAAATGCCTAAGTTCTCTTCTCCTAATTCTTTTTTTTTTAAAGAAACTAAAAGAAATTCTATGGAGTTAACAAAATGATTTCAGGATAAAGTATCCACCCCCCCATGCCTTAATGATGCAATGTCCTCATTGTAAAAATAAAGACATGAAAAGGTGGAGCAAATAGAATATCACCTAAATAATGTGAAAATCTGGTCAACTCCGCACAGAATGTGGAATATAAACATGTGCTAAATTTAATGCCTTCAGCTAGGCATAACATACATACAAAGAAGAAATTAGGAATTCACAAGTGCAGGCAAGAATCAAAATAAAAATATTGATCACAGAACCTACCAGTAGGTGTCCACAAATGTGGACCAGATTATAGTGCAGACTCATGCCCCAGGGTCGAGTGGTTCTCAAGTTCTGGATGAAAATCATCCAGAACCAAAGGTTGTTAAGCTTGTGGGGCTGGGCTTGCAGTTTTGTGGTGTGCAACCCAAGACCAAAGTGTCGAACAATGGGTAAAGATGGCTCAATGGTTCAGATTCCTCTTAACATTCAGCTTAGAGAAATAATCAGTTATTTCAAGCTTGGGTTGCACGTGAAATATATCATAAGGGTCCTAGCAGAAAGTAGGTGGTTTCAGGTCAACAGGAACCCTCAGATCCAAAATCAAAGTTCCCTCAGAATTAGCTTTCGAGATTTTTATTTCCAACATCCTATGCTCCAAAATCAATGTTTCCAAGACCTCCAAATCATTGTACACCCCATCTAAAGTACCCAAGTCCAACAACTGTGGCTAAATCAAAATTGACTTGGGCACAATGATCTCAGAAGTCAGCTCTTCGAGGTGCGGATGAGGAATGGGGGCACTGATCGCACATGTTTCGCGAGTTTGAAATCAAGGTTACAAGTAACCCATCGTTGTAGTTGCAAAATGCGTGGTGAAATAAAATTTATACCGAAACTCAAAAAGTGAGTCCTGGGTCGAACACAGGGAGGCAAACATTTGGTTTTATGAAATCCACGCTTCACTTTTATTTCTTTTTGGTCGTTTTTGTCTTTTCTAATTTTTTGGTATTTTTAACAAGCAAGAGATTCGGTTAATGAAAACTTTATCTACTTGCAAAAATATAAGAGAGAGTGGGAGAGGGAGAGAGAGAGAAATAATCATCTATTCATCAAGAACTATTTGTCACACTACAAAAGTGGGAAGAATCTACACTATGAAAGCATACAAAGATAGACTCGGGTGAGAGAAATCCCCCTTGACGGTTGCTTGAAGGACGACTCGCTCTGACATCGCATGGAGGAAGGTGTGAGGAGTAGGATGAAGGAGAACGGAGCCAGAGGACAGAGGATGGGGCAAGACGGCATCACGACAAGGATCTTCTTCCCAAAGGGTGGTGAGAGGATGGCCATGGGATGCTCCACGAATGGGGATGAGGGGAGGGAAAACTATTTGATTTTCTACTCTAGAGGAGCATCCTGGGCTTAGGACAAGCTCTCTCTAGAGCCTTGGAGGTGGTGAGAGGAAGAAAGGAAGAGATGAAGAAAAATTGGAGGGGTAGGGGTCCTTTTATAGTGGAGGAAATAATCAAATTCATATATAGGACATTTAGTGATAGTCATAAACGTTGCTGAAGATCCGTTGCAAACGTGGCTGAAGACAACCCACGCACCCACCCGCCGCTGGGCAGCTACGTGCTCCGTGCACCCGTGTCTCACGCACACGCGAGATGCACACCGCTGTGCTTGCACGTGCGTGCCTCCGCACACGCGTGCGCACTTGCACTGCTATGCGCATGTAGTGGCGCATGCGTGTGCATGGGCGACCTAGGTTACGCCATGTGGCGCAATCTAGGCCGTCCATCTTCTTTCCTTTGTCGAGGATGCTACAGAGGACGGATTGACTCGATTTTTGCACCATTGGGCTGCGATCGTCGACTCAAATCCATTTGCATGATCAGATTTGTCATTTGATGCTTCAGATTGTGCCACATAATCCCTTGGCCATTGATCTTCCTTGGGTTTCATATGGTTCTACGGGACTCCAATCGAGGCGATTTCGGAGGTGTTGGACTCCGATCATTGTCTTGATCAAATCCATACGGTCGGATCGTCAAGTCGAGGCTCTGTAATAAATATCCTTCTCTCCTGACTACAAAAAGGACACAAATAATTTAAATTATATACAACTACTCTAAATGCAGAATGATGCATGCTATGGAATATTTATAACATGAAATGCAAATCTACACCTAGGAATATGCATGAATAGGCATTTTAACCTAAATAGATGTGTCTAGATCATGCCCCCATGCCTATCTTTTGCTAGTCTCTAGCAAAATTAAGCTACATGTGAAGTATAAAATCAAAATTAGGGTTAGATCTCTTAGGCTTAAGTCGTTTATTAACAATAGAAAATTTCAACTAAGCTCCAAAACAACGAAAACTCAACAGTACCCGGGTGCCTGCCAGAATGCAGACTGCCCAAGTGCTCACCTTATTTGAAAAGGGAAGACACATTTTTTTATTTTTCTTCTTTTCTATTTCTTTTGTACTTTTGGAGTTTGAGAGTTCCCGGATAACTTTTTACAGCTACCCGACCCACCCAAGACTTGAAAAGGACTCTAAGTGCTAAGCATCTTGTGACAATAATGAAAGACTCACTAGGCGGTCATTAAAAAAGACTTCAAGTTTCTACGACCCTGGGTGAGCTTGCCTAAAGGTTTATCATTTCGACTAGTAGCTTTCTCCCTATTTCTTTTATTTATGGGGTCAATACAAGGGTGAACCCAGTGTATATCTCTCCGATTTATTCTACTTCTCCACTTCTTCCCTAAGTGATTTGGGAATTATTGTGCATTTTTTTGTGAGCTAGGATCTAGAAAACCAGCCAATGGGTTGTTACCCATGGCAACTTGCCAGCCATACCCATGCGGTGAAGTATGATTTTTTTTTTTCTCCTTTCTCTATTTTTTTTCCTTTTTCTTCCTTTTTCTTAAGTAGGTGGCTTCCCTGGTCAAAGATTTACCTAAAGGCAGTATAATGAAAATGATCTTGTGACTGGGCTCTGGACAACTGGCCGATGAGCTATTATCACCGACAACTTGCTAGCCATACCACCCTAGATAGTTTATTATCAACCCAATTTTCGAAGAAACCACCGAAAAGTGAGTCAGTGCAAAAAAATGTGTGTAGATGCTTAGGCTTAAAGTCCCCCCAAATCAGATGGCGAGTTGATAAGTCTCATAATTATCTTCCCAATTTATTAGCCAAATTAAAAATAAATTTGAATTGGCGAGGACTTGAGACTAAGTCCACATTTGAGTGGACACCTGGGCTAATTAAGCTCGAAGACCTGAAGAGTCTAAGTGTTTGGGTCCTCTCGTATCATTTCCTAAAGTTAATAACTTCCAATTGCCTAAGTTCTCTTCTAATTCTTCTTTTTCTTATCCTTTTGAATTTTCAATTTTTTTTAAGAAACTAAAAGAAATTCTATGGAGTTAACAAATGATTTCAGGATTAGGTATCCACCCCCCCATGCCTAAATGATGCAATGTCCTCATTATAAAAATAAAGACATGAAAAGGGCAGAGTAAACAGAATATCACCTGAGTGTCATGAAAATTTGGTCAGCTCCACAGAGAGAAGAGGGTATACACATGCGCTAAGTTTAATGCCTTTAGCTAGGCATAACATACATACAAAGAAGAAATTGAGAATTCACAAGTGCGGGTCATAATCAAAATAAAAATATTGATCCTAAAACCTGCCAGCAGAAATGTCCACAGACATGGACCAGATTATGGTGCAGACCCATGCCCCAGGGTCGAGTGGTTCTAAGGTTCTAGATGAAAATCACCCAGAACCGAAGGCTGTTAAGCTTGCGGGGTCAGGCTTATGGTTTTGTGGTGTGCAACCCAAGACCAAAATGTCAGACAACAGGTAAAGATGTTTCAATAGGTTCGGTTGTCCATTTAACATCTAGCTCAGAAAAATAATCAGTTATTTCGAGCTTGGGTTGCACGTGAAAGATATCGTAAGGGTCCTGGTAAAAAGTTGGTGGTTTTAGGTCAATAGGAACCCTTAGATCCAAACATTTTTTTCCCTCAAAATTAACCTCCCAAACTTTCATTTCAACACTACTATCCTCCAACATCAAGTGCTCAGGTTCCAGGACCTCTGGCATACCGTTCACCCCATAAGATTTACCCAAGTCCAGAAATCGTAGCTGACTCAAAATTGACTTGGGTACAATGATTTCCAAATCAAAATCATTACCTTTGGGGTGTGGTTGAGGAATGGGGCTATTGATTGAATCATCTAGTAAATGAGGATTCAAATCCTCCAAGTTAGCCCCAACCGAATCCAAATCTTCAATAATTGGGCTATCAAACGGTTCGTCAGATTCCTCAAGCCCATTTGTCTCACTAAAATCATCTTCCTTATGCTCAAGTGAGACTTCACTAAGAGATTCTTCACCATCAGAATCAAAGAATCCATGATCCTCATTTATATATGTCTCAAAATCAATTGTCATTTCCTGGCTTAGAGAGACATATTTCTCCTCGCTCCCTAGCTCGGGGATCTCAGGTGAATCAATCGGTTCATCCTCAATGGGTTGCTCTAGCCCAACCTGGTCATCCCCGATCTTAGAAAATGTATTCCCCTCGACAGGTGCCTGAGCCGGTTCAGACATTGGCTCTCCTGAAGGGGGTTCATCTTGAGAAGCATCCCAAGATTTGACTAGGGCAACCACAAATTTCATCCTCATCCTCGATAATTTCCTAAGAAGAAACTCACCCAAGTCCTTATCCCTAACATTTTGGAGCAAATCCAATAGAGAACTATTAAGTTCATTAATCATTTTGATCATAGGCTCCAATGCTTCAATGCATGGTGTTGGCTGAGCTTCTATAGATTATATAGTGTTCCTCAAATTAGCCAACACCCTATCCTGGATCAGGTTCACCTGAACTGACTGGTTCTGTTCGGGGTTGGGTGGGTTCGGGTTAAATCTAGGGGAGTCAAGATATCGAGGTTCTCGGGTCCCTCCCTGATAGTAGGTCATTTCAGGTTGTTTAAAGGATGGTGATGACCTATATTCAGTGGAATACTGGGGAAGGTAGGTGTTGTAATCATTATATCCTTCTTGATTGTAGATCGGGTTGGTCTAATGATCAAAGGATGAAGAGCTATAATCATTGTAGCTCTGGGAAGGATAATAATCATAGTCTTGTTGTTTAGAGTTAGGCCTTGGACACAGAGGTCAGGATTCATATCCCCAATCAAAGTTATCCTGCTAGTGGGTGGGTAATCATAAGTTGAGTCAGGATAGTAATCATCTTGACGATACGTGTTGGTAGGTGGGGAAGATTGGAAATGTGTGAAAGATGTGGAAGGATACATTATGGAGTAGGAGAGAAAATAGAATAGAGAAAGGTGCCCTACAGTACAATCAACCAAGCATGTAATTATGTGGGTAGCCTAAAGACCTATAGATTCCCAAGACCTGTCTTGAGATTATAAACAATTTAGTCTACTTTTATCTGGTCAATCCAACCAGTTAGAAGGAGGGAATGGGGAGAAGGTTCTTCCTTTGGGTTGCACCTCTGGTTCCTAGTGTACCCCCCAGCTGTGGTCATTTGATGCTACTCCCCTAGCTAGACATCAGATGGACCAGTAGAAGCAGATTAATTGAAAAAAATCTCAGTTTGAGCCCCAAAGAGAAAATCAATCCTTAAGGCCAACATCTACTCAGTTTTAGTTAGGCTTGGGATGATCGCGCTCTTGGAATGTGATGGGCCCTTTAGATGGGTTGTGCCCTTAATGATAAGTTAAAATGTGTGTGCGTGCACAACCAGGGTTTTCAAATAAGGTTATTTAATGATGTGTCTTTTAGGATTTAACCTTGTTTAGTAGCTTTTAGGGTTTAATTCTTAGGTTGGTTCAATCAAGGTTTAGTAGAACACTCCAAGTTTTGAAAGCACGGGTGATGATATGTTCATTTAGAAATCAGAGAAAAAATGTGGGGTGCCTGGTTTAGCCCTAAGAATCAACCCTAAGTGTCAAGCTACTAAATGAATCGCTTTTATTTTGAGTGGTGTGATAAACGCCAGTTTATCATTATTCTTTTGCATTAAAACAATCCTAGCACTTAGGGTTTTGCTTCGCAAATGGGTTTTTGGGTTGCATTTAGTCATAAATTAGGTTAGGCATGCATTGCATTTTTTATTTTCTTTTTAATGTGTTTTTATGAGTGTTACGGGTGAACAAAATTAATAGATCCCTAGAACCCTAGCACTCAAGAAGGCAACAGGTGAAGGAGAAGCTCATACTAGCTAGAACTCAGCTTGATCCAGCTCACCATAACTGGAATCCAAGTTACTTGGACTAGGATCAGCTCATCCTAGCTCCATTGAACTCATCTCAACTGAATGGTAGCTCAAGAGAGCTCATCTTAGCTCACCCTAGCTCAGGTCAGCTTAGATCCAGCTCAACTTAGCTGAGTCTAGATCATCTCATCTCCTATGAATTCACTGGGAGCTTTAGCTAGCATAGTTGAGTTGACTGGAGTTCACCTCAGCTCAGGACCAGCCTGATCAAGCTCCACCCAACTCCAGCAAGCTGAAGATGAATTCATTCCAGCTCAGGAAGCTCAAGTCCAGCTCCTGGAGACTCAGCTTAGCTCAACCAAGTTGAGCTAAGCTACCTTAGCTGCCTCAAACAACTCAAACCTCCCCGGGAGCACCAGACCCAGCTCACCTCAGCTCCATTAAGCAGAAGCCAGCTCACTTTAGCTTGGCTTAGCAGCAAGCAAAGAACTAGCAAGCTAAGATAACTAGAGTAGCCCCATGTTGACCTCTTCAGTAGCTGCCAACTCCAATTCAACTCCGGACTCTTCATATCCAGCTCCTCTCCTCAAACCCTAAGATCCACATGCCTACTCCTCCACTCCACTACTAGTTAAGCTTGCTTACCATAGCTTAGCTTAGCTAGCATCCAGCTCCTTGGCCATCCATCAGCCATAACTTAACCCTAGCTAGCTCCATTTACTAAGTAAACTCAAGTCCACCTAGCTAGCCCCACCTCTACTCAAGTTGGCGCCACCTTCTTCACCACCCTTCACCTCTCAATCACCACCAAAAGATACCTAGATGTTGGTGCCAAAACCACCCTACCCACCCCCCTTTTCAGCACCAACTTCACCCCCCATATCCACCCTACACAAAACCCTTCCAAGCCACATCCACCATCCACCTCAACCCCCTTCTAGAAGCCTAGAAGTTGGCACCAACCCATGGCACCTCTCCATGGTTGGCACCACTTTTAAGTGTCCCTTGGCCACCCATAACTATCCCCCTTACATCCCTTAGGTGGTGCCAACTCCACTTAGCCCTAGGATCACCTAACCACCCCCATCTTCCCAACTTAGCCATCCATCTCAAGAGTCACCTTAACCCTCTCATCCTACCATAGAAAAGGCCAACACCCACCACCTTACAACCCATCCTTGGCTAGCAAAATACCTCTTATATTCTACCTATAGCTCATGCCCAAGAGAGAAGAAGAAGAAGATTAAGGGGACACTCTATCCCCTTGGTGCCTTCCCCTCTTCCCTTCTCTCTTGTGCCCACGCCAGCCAAAGGAGAAGCCAGGCAAGGAAGACCTTTGGAGGAGATCTTGAGGATGGTATACAACCATCCTTGGAGGAGAGCTTAGAGGTGGTCCACGCCACCTTGGAGTAAAGCCTTGGCATGCCCCCCTACTTCAGGGTTTGCCAAGGAAGTACACCTTGAAGAATTTTGCAAGGAGAAGGAGGATCTCCTTTTGATTGAGGGAGCAGCTACAATTGGAGCAAGAGCCTCGCCATCTTCACCATCATTTCAGAGGATTTTTGTGTTTTCATTACATGTATTTTTAATTCTAGTAGTTTAAGCATTCTTCTACTAGATTTTTTGTAAAACAATTCCTCAATTTTATACCAGTTGCCTTCATTAGATTATTTTCGTCTTGATTGCAATTTAAATTTCCCTTTTGTGCACTCACTTCCCTCCCTCTCTAATTACCCTAGGCCTTCACTTGCCTAGGGTGAGCTTATTAGGAAGGTAGCTCTTGTCACCTAGGGTTACTATTAGGAGTAGTTATCATTAATTCAAAATCCTTGTTATTTCAAATACAAAACAAAAAAAAATGATATATTGAAAAGACCAAAAAGAAAGCTGAGATTTATTTTCTAAGCAAGAGATTTGATTTGCAAGCATATTGCCTCCTAGGATGACCCTAGATACTCCCCTATCTAGGTTATAAATTTTAAAAGTGTATGTGATTTCACTTGTTGCAACGACTTTAAAAACCCACTTTTATAAATCACACCAAATTTCTCATCATGGTGCGGCCCAAACAGTTCAAGCAATTGGCCTATTGCATCACTTAGTTAAGACACAGAGAAATGTTTGACCTATTCAGATTTCTACTCACTTATTTGTCTGTTGAGTTAAGTGTACCGTGTCCACAGGTCAGATCCTAGTTAAGTGGTAGAATCGATGTGATTGTGCGCCTTAGAGTGAGTTGTGGGTGTTAAGTGTGTAGCTTTTAGAAAATTTCACAAGAGAAGAGTATTTTTTTATATATATGCACGGGTGAGATGAGTGGAGGTGGCAAACAAACAACCAAATCTATCCTAGGGTTTATAAAAAGCACCTAAGTTGATTTGGGTTTGAGTTATTAGTGTGGTGAAATGACCTAGTGGGTGGGGGTGGTGAGGATAAACTTACAAAACCTTCATCCACACTTTTCTCTAATCTAACTGCTTTGGCCCGCCTCAGATGAGTACCCGCAATCACACTAAGATCAGAGAAAAAGTGAGATAAAAGTTAGGTAAGGTGAAAAAACACAAAAAAGGAAAAAAAACCAAAGAGCATTGCCTCCCCGGCAACGGCGCCAAAATGATCACACGTGTTTCCCAAGTTTGAAATCGGGGTTACGAGTAACCCGTCGTCATAGTTGCAAAAAGCGTGGTCAAATAAAATTTATACTGAAACTCAAAAAGCGAGTCTCCGGTTGAACACAGGGAGGAAAACGTTTGGCTTTATGAAATCCACGCTTCACCTTTGTTTCTTTTTGGTCATTTTTATCTTTTCTAATTTTTTTGGTATTTTTAACAAGCAAGAGATTCTGTCGATGAAAACTTTATCTACTTGCAAAAATATAAGAGAGAGGGAGAGGGAGAGAAAGAGAGAGAAACAATCATCTATTCATCAAGAACTATTTGTTACACTACGAAAGTGGGAAAAATCTACACTATGAAAGTGTAAAAAGAAAGAGTAGGGTGAGAGAAATCCCCCTCAACGGTTGCTCGGAGGATGACTCGCTCTGACGTCACCCGGAGGAAGGTGGTGAGGAGCGGGACGAAGGAGGATGGAACTGGAGGACGAAGGATGGGCCAGGATGACATCGCGGCGAGGATCTTCTTCCTGAAGGGTGGTGAGAGGATAGCCATGGGATGCTCCACGAATGGGGATGAGAGGAGGGAATACTATTTGATTTTCTACTCTAGAGGAGCATTCCGGGCTTGGGTCAAGCTCTCTCTAGAGCCTTGGAGGTGGTGAGAGGAAGAAAGGAAGAGATGAAGAAAAATGGGAGGGGTAGGGGTCCTTTTATAGTGGAAGAAAGAATCAAATTCGTATATAGGACATCTAGTGATGGTCATAATGTCTCTGAAGATTCGCTGCAAACGTCGCTGAAGACAGCCCACGCGGCCGCCCACCGCTACGTTAGCACGCACTCCACGCGCCCGTGTTGCTCGCACACGCGCGATACACGCCGTTGTGCTTGCACGAGCATGCCTCCACGCGCGCACGTGCACCAGTGCTGCTGTGCACGTGTAGTGGTACGTTCGTGCACATGGGCGGCCTGGGTTGCGCCACATGGCGCAATCTGGGTCATCCATATTCTTTCCTTTGTAGGGGATGCTATAGAGGTCGAATTGAGTCAATTTTCGCATCGCTGATGCTCCAAATTTGTCGTTTGATGCTCTGGATTGAGTCACCTAGTCCCTCAGGCGTTGATCTTCCTTGGATTGCATATGGTGCTACAGGACTCCGATTGAGGTGATTTCGGAGGCGTTGGACTCCGGTCGTTGTCTTGATCAGATTCGTACTGTTGGATCATCAATCCAAGGCTCTGAAATAAATATCCTTCACTCCTAACCTCAAAAAGGATGTAATTAACCTAAATTATATACTACTCTAAATGCAGAATGATGCATGCTATGCAATATTTATAACATGAAATACAAGTCTAAGCCTAGCAACATGCATGAATAGGCATTTTAACCTAAATAGATGTGTCTACATTAGGCACTGATTGAATCATCTAGATTCGGATCCTTCAAGTTAACCCCAACCGAATCAAATTCCTCTATTATCGGGTTGTCAAAAGGTTATCAGATTCCTCAGGCCCGTTTGTCTCACTAAAATCATTTTCCTTATGCTTAAGTGAGACTTCACCTAAAGATTTTTCACCCTCAGAGTCAAAAAATTGATGATCATCATTTATATATGTCTCAAAATCATATATCATTTCATGATCCAAGGAGACATATTTTTCTTCATTTCCTGGCTTTGGAACTCGGGTGAATCAATCGGTTCATCCTCAAAGGGTTTCTCTAAACCAATCCAGTCATCTCCAATCTCAGAATGTGTATCCCCCTCGACAAGCACCTGTGCATGTTCTGACATTAGCTCTCCTGAAGGGGGTTCATCTTGAGAATCATCCCAAGATTTGACTAGGGCAAGCACAAATTTCATCCTCAACCTTGACAATTTCCCAAGAAGAAACTCACCCAGGTCCCTATCCTTAACACTTTATAGTAAATCCAATAGAGAACTTTTAAGTTCATCAATTATTTTAATCATAGGCTCCAGTGCTTCAGTGCATGGTGTTGGCTGAGCATCTAAAGATTGTATAGTGTTCCTCAAATTAGCCAACACCCTATCCTGGATCTGGTTCACCTGAACCAACTAGTTCGGTTCAATTTTAGGTGGGTTTGGGTTAAATCTAGGGGAGTCAAGATATCAAGGTTCTCGGGTCTCTCCTTGATAGTAGGTCATTTCAGGTTGT
The DNA here is from genome assembly GCA_037157565.1 of Thalassia testudinum. Classification (NCBI taxonomy): domain Eukaryota; kingdom Viridiplantae; phylum Streptophyta; class Magnoliopsida; order Alismatales; family Hydrocharitaceae; genus Thalassia; species Thalassia testudinum. The sequence goes on from JAZHRO010000055.1 coordinate 51,334,830, forward strand.
TCAAAGAATGGAGGTGACCTATGTTCAGCATAATTCTGGGGAGGGTAGGTGTTATAATCAACATATCCTTCTTGATTGTAGATCAAGTTGGGTTGATCGTCAAAGGGTGGAGATCTATAATCTTTGTAGCTCTGGGAAGGATAGTAATCATAGTCTTGTTGTCCAAGGTTAGACCCTGGACACTGAGGTTCGGATTCCTATCCTTAATAAAAGTTATCCTGGCTAGTGGATGGGTAATTACAAGTCAAGTCGAGATAGTAATCATCTTGGGGATAAGTGGTGGTAGGAGGATAGGATTGGAAATGTGTGAAAGATGTGGAAGGATACATGGTGAAGTAAGGAGGGAAATCAGAAGAGAAAGGAGCCCTGCAATACAAGCAATCAACCCTGTCCGTATGTGTGTTAGCCTAAAGATCTACAGACTCCCAGGACCCATTGATTGTATCGCAAAAATACACCTGCAATAGTGCCTTCTTGTGCTATTTCCTAGCATTACTAATGCATATTAGGTCTCCATTGTTGCATTGTAAAAATACATGCATGCATGCATTTAATTAAGAGGGGAGGAGAGTGAAATAAAATGGCCTCGCGATTACATTTTTCCACAAGTGCTGCCTCACAAATTTCCATCTCCACTTTTATTTCTTTTTTATTTTTAAATCTTTCTCCCCACGGCTGCATGGAGCATCACTTCTTCTCTTCACGCCATGTCCTGCTTCACTTCTCCCTACAGCTGCAGCAGACTTCTCCCTGCCAAGGCCATGCATGAGCCATGCACAGCCAGGGCATGGCTGTGCATGGCTTTCTTCTCCTATAAAAAGCCATGGTTCCTTCTCGCAAAAACAAGCCTGGTCCCAGCCAAGAAAAAACCACCTGCAACTTCTCCTTCCAAGCCGTCCTCTCCTTCCTCTCCCTCCATACGCCGGACCTCCTCGGAGACACCCGGCAGGTAGGAGCCCTCACTGTGGTGCACACCACCATAGTGAGACCACCACCACCCAGCTCTTCAAAGAGCCGGTGGGCATGGTGGTTCTTTTCTATCTTTTTTCCCGTTCCAACACCTTCAACCATGGCCACAAGCTTCAAGGTCTGAAGCCTGAAGCTCGACGGCAGCAGCAGCGGCAAGGCAGCAGCAGCAGTCCAGCCCCTTCTGCGTGTGCCTGCAGGCACCCTCGCCCTCCGCACGCGTCTGCAGGCCTCTCTGCCTCCCATTTTCTCCGCTATATCGCACACTCGCTTCCGCCCGCAACCGGCCTCTACGCGCCTCTGCAGCAGCTGGCCAAGCACCCCAGAGCATCCTAGCAGCGCCCGCGTCGCCCTCGCCTTCCCCCGTGCACGCCAACTCCCTCTCCGCGCGCTCTATCGCGAGCTTCGAGCTTCAGACCTTGAAGCTTACGGCCATGGCTGAAGGTGCTGGAACGAGAAAAAAATAGAAAAGAGCCACCACGCCCATCGGATCTTTGAAGAGCTGGCCGGTGGTGGTCTCACTGTGGTGGTGTGCACCAAAGTGAGGGCTCCTGCCCGCCGGGTGTCTCCGAGGAGGGCCGGCGTATGGAGGGAGAGGGAGGAGAGGACGGCCTGGAAGGAGAAGTTGCAGGTGGTTTTTTCTTGGCTGGGACCAGGCTTGTTTTTGCGAGAAGGAACCGTGGCTTTTTTTAGGAGAAGAAAGCCATTCACAGCCATGCCCTGACTGTGCATGGCTCATGCATGGCCTTGGTAGGGAGAGGTCTGCTGCAGTTGCAGGGAGAAGTGAAGCAGGACATGGCGTGAAGAGAAGAAGTGATGCTCCATGCAGCTGCGGAGAGAAAGATTTAAAAATCAAAAAGAAATAAAAATGGAGATGGAAATTTGTGAGGCAGCACTTGAGGAAAAATGTAATCATGAGGCCATTTTATTTCACTCTCCTCCCCTCTAAATTAAATGCATGCATGAATGTATTTTTACAATGCAACAATGGAGACCTAATATGCATTGGTAATGCTAGGAAATAGCACAAGAAGGCACTATTGCAGGTGTATTTTTGCGGTGCAATCACCCATCTTAAGATAGTAAACGATTTGGTCTACTTCTATTCAGTCAATCCAACTAGATAGAGGAAGGGGCTAGGGAGAAGGTTCTTCCTTTGGCTTGCACCTCCGATTCCTAGTGTATCCCCCAACTGCGGTCGTTTGACGCTACTCCCCTAAATAAACATCAGATGGAGCAATAGAAGCATATTAATCGAAAAAAATCTCAGTCTGAGCCTCGAAGAACGAATCAATTCTTAAGGACAACATCTACTCAGTTTTAGTTAGGCTTAGGATGATCGTGCTCTTGGAATGTGATGGGCCCTTAATGGGTTATGCCCTTAATGATCAGTTAAAATGTGTGTGCGTGCACAACCAGGGTTTGCAAACAAGGTTACTTGATGATGTGTCTTTTAAGGTTTAACCATGTTTAGTAGCTTTTAGGGTTTAATCCTTAGGTTGGTTCAATCAGGTTCAGGAGAACACTCCAAGTTTTGAAAGCACTAGTGATGATGGATTCCTTTAGAAATCAAGAATATAATGTGGAGTGCCTGGTTCAGCCCTAAAGATCAACCCTAAGTGGCAAGCTACTGATGGATCGCTTTTAATTTGAGAGGTTCGGCTAAAACAGTTCAAGCAATTGGCCTGTTGCACCACTTGTTAAGGCACACAAGAATGTTTGACCAATTCAGATTTCTACTTACTTATGTGTGTGTTACGTTGAAGTGTACCAGGTCCACAGATCAGATCCTGGGTAAGTGGTAGAATCAAAGTGATTGTGCACCTTAGGATTAGAAATTGTGGATCTTAGGTGTGTTTCTTTTAGAAAATCCCACAAGAGAAGAGTATATCTATATTTTTTGTTTCTTTTTATTTATGTGAGGGTGAGATGAGTGGAAGTGGCAAACAAACAACCAAATCTATCCTAGGGTTTATAAAAAGCACCTAAGTTGATTTTGGTTTGAGTTATTAGTGTGGTGAAATGACACTAGTGGGGGGGATGTGGGGGACACTTACAAAGTACTCTACCCACACTTTACTCCGATCTACTGCAGTTGGATCTCCATGCTAGGGTACTTGCAAGACAATAGATTAGAGATAAGTGGGGTTAGTAATATGTAAATGCAAATAAGTGCAAAACACAAGAAAATAAATTTCGTTGCCTCCCCGGCAACGGCACCAAAATGATGTACGTGTTTCACGTGTTTGAAATCGGAATTAAGAGTAACCCCTCGTCGTAGTCGCAAAACTCGTTATCAAATACAATTTTACCGAAACTCCAAGGGAGTCCCTAGTCAAACACAGGGAGGCAACGTTTACCTTGCTTGAAAACCATGCTTCGTTTTGTTTGTTTTTGGTGTTTTAGTTTTGTTATTTTTTTCGTTTGTTTTATAAAGAAAGAAAACAATATGGATCACAATGGAGATAGAAGCAAATAGATATATATTGCATAAATGTTTATTACAATAATCTACAAAAGAATAAAAAGAAAGAAAGGTGACAAGGAATCTCCTGAATCGGCTATTCGGCGAGACAACGACGCCTAGTAGAATCTTAGACAAAGGAGTTGAGGAGCGGGACGATGGAGGTGAGATGCAGGAGGACGTCGAGTAGAGGAAAGCTTCACCGAGGCTCTGGAATGGAGGTGAGGAGGTGGAGATGATCTGCTACCGGAATGGAGGTGGAAGGACGGCTCCAAGGCAACCTATAAAGGTGGTGGAATGAAGGACGAATTTTTCGTGGGAAGTAGGATCAATATACTAATAGGAAGCCTTTGGAGCTTGAGAGTAAGTTCTACTAGAGCTTTGGTAGGCTACTAGAGCTTAAGAGTAGGTAGAGATGAAGAGGAATGGGGGGTGTAGGGGTGTTTATATAGTGATGGGAGGAAGAGCATCCCGCACAAGGACATTCAGCGACAGCTACAAACATCACTAAAGGTAGCTCGAGCTATCATCGAAGATCCACACCTCTTCATTACCTTGCCTAGCGCACACATTGTGTAGGCCATTTAGTGACAGCTGCAAGTGTCACTAAAGGCCCACTCTTCTGTCACTGCAAATCCCACGCCTACCTCTCACACCCGCAGCTGTCGCTAAGGTTGGATGTGCCGCGGCCGTTAGATTCAGGGGTGAACGACTGAGATGGTACGGAGATCGTGCGTAAGATGGTACGTTCTCTAGGTGCATCGACGGCCGCGTGCTGCATTCGCGCCATCGAGTGGTGCCACATGGTGATGCTTTCGCTGCTTGATGACATCCAACGGGTGCAATCGAATCGCGTCTGCTCTTTGCTGAATTTGAGCACAGCAGCTGAGCTTCGAACGCATGCCCGTGGATGAGAAAAAGAGCTCCACCCGTTGTGCTGAGGGCGGCACTGTGTCGTGCTTTGGATTTGAGGCTACGTGCCCACGACCGTCGAATGCGGGATTGCACAGCCAAGAGCAGAGCGTGTGCTTAGCAGAGTTTGAATCACGTGCCTCGTGTGGCTTCGCCATCAGACGTCCACTGATGCTGCCTATCGTCTTAATTGCACGCTCAAGGGGAGCACATTTTCCCTTGTGTGAGGCGATGCTGATTGTTCGACGACTCAGGTGGGGCGGCCTAGATGGCGCCAGGTGGTGCCATCCAGGCCATCCATCTTCTTCTTGTGGAGGGTGGTGCCATCTAGGCCACCCGTCTTCTTCTTGTGGAGGGTGGTACGGAGCTCTGATCAGGGTAATTTTCTCGTCAATGGACTGCGATCGTCGCTCTGAATCCATCTGTTTGATCGAATTCTTTATCCAATGCCCGTAAGGATGTCGCACTGCCTCCTGGCCATGTAAAATGATGGAATTAATGTACATAATATACAACTATTCTAAATGCAATGCAATGGATGTTTATGCAATATTTATATCATGATATGCAATGCTAGGCATAGGAACTATCATAAATAAGCATTTTACGATGAATTTATGCATGTTTATCAGGTACACATCAACACATAATCGAGTAGAAATCAGATTAGGTAACCATTTGTGTGCCTAATTCAGTGGTGCATCAAGGCTAATTGCTTAAGTTGTTTGGGCCACACAACTTCATCTAAAATCAACTCATTAAGTAGCTTGTTCATTAGGGTTAACATTTAAGGTCAGTACCAGGCACTCCATCTTATTTTTATTTCAAAGGAAAACATCTTCACCCGTGTTTGTAAATCTTGGTGTGCCTCCTAAACTTGATTGAATCAACCTTAATTCAAACCCTAAAAGCTACTTAAGCAAGATTTGAACTCTAAAATCCACTCATCCAAATAATCTTGCTTGAAAATCATGGTTGTGCACTCGCTCACACATTTCAATCAATCATTAAGGGCACAACCCATTTGAAGAGCCCATCACATTCCAAAAGCATTACTACCCTGTGCTCAATCTAAAATTGAGTAGACCATGGCCCTAGGCAGGGTATTTCTCAAACTGTGGTCCAAATTTGTGACGTCTGCTTTCTCCAGAAAGTGCTAAGTTGGGGGGCTGGATTGTCAAACCACTTAAGTAGGGGTGCGACATAATTAGCTGCCTTCAGGACATGCTCCCCCTACTTCGCCAACCCAACTTAACCAGCTTCTGGATTAAGGATGACACAAAATTCGTGTTGTGGTTTGAATTTATCATGGAGCCTAGGTTCTTAGGATACTCAACTTAAGGACAAGCTTGTATTGTTGTGCTGCAAGGTTTTATTCTCCAGTCCTTTCAACCCCTTTTTGGTTTATGCTTGGGAGGAGGTCATTGAATCCCTATTTGGAAGGTCCATTAGACCATTCAAGAAGGCGTAGGCTGAATTTTAGTCAAGTATGTCCCATGACTGATCAACCACCTCTACCTCAGAATCAACACGAGATGTTGCAAAGGCAACTAGAACAATTGCAGCAAATGCAAGAATGGTTCCAGTGAATGAATGGTTAGAGTGCTTAGCCCTTGAAGAATTTCTATGATCCTTCAAATTATGGAGAATGTTCCGATGTCCAAATTCCAGCCGATGACATGGAAATCAAGCCCCAGGTTTTAAGCCTAATAAAATAGTTTCATGGGCTTGGCTCTAAAGACCCGTTTCAACATTTGGTGGACTAGATCACTTTGGCCCATACCACCAAAGCATGAAACATGGACGAGAAGCAAATGATCATGAGGCTTTTCCCCCACTCTCTCGGGGATAAGGCCGCACATTGGTATTTAACGATTAGGAGGCCGATAACTACATGAAATGATCTTAAGCTAGCCTTCTTGAAGAAAATTTTCCCTATTGGGTGTACCAATGCTTTGCAACGGGTGATTACGACTTTCGTCCAATGGCCAGGGAAATCACTTCATGGTGCCTAGGAGCGATTCCAAGATTTGTTGCAGAAGTTTCCACACCACGAGGTGACGAAATGGCAACTCGTCTAAATCTTTTATCATTGGTTGACTAAGCAACTCTGTAATCATGTAGATGCTTCTTGCGGAGGCAATTTCCTCAACAAGGCTGCAGATAGTGCGCATGACTCGTTTGAGGAAATGAGTAAGAATTCTATCAATCATGCCTCCATAAAAACTTTCAATCAGTCCCAGCAGCCTAAATGGAATGCTAATGAGGTCTAGGACTCTCATTCATTTGATATGGAATTGATTTGCAACAAACTTGATAAGGTGGACCTGGTTGCAAAAAGAATATAAGAGTGGATGGCTAGAAACTCTGCAAATACTTCTAGATCCACTCAATCCTAGAATTTCGGATTCCATTCTTCACGAGCTCCTACTAGATGGGAGTTCGTAAATCAATTGGAAGTGGCTTAACATGTGAGCCAATATTACTCAAAACCCATGGGTTCCAAATGGGGTCTTTGATCCCAGTTTATGTAATCCTTCTTCTTTCCCAACATCCTCGCCCTATGAGGATGTGTATGATGTACAGGAGAATGTTAGGTCCAACCATATTCTAACTCCTATAACTTGAGTTGGAGGAACCACCCTAACTTCTCCTGGAAAAACCCAAGGCAGTAGACCCAAATCCACCCAGAAATTATGCACCGCAAAGACCAATGGGTCAGGGTCATGTTTACACTTAGCTGCTTGCTAATCAGGTCAATCAGCCAACATGGAATGCCTGTCAACCCTCACGGTAGACTAATTTGAACTGTTAGATGGTGGAAATGCAAGGATCCATGCTCCAGCTCATGCAGCAAATGAAAACTTTACTGGACAACTTGCAATCTAGGCTCATTGCTAATACCCGTCATCCAGGATCTCTACCATCTCAACCCGTACCCAACCCTCACAATGTGCAAAATCAGGGCAATTGAACATAAGGGTACGGGAATCAGAGGGACCCACACGCACATGCTCAGGTGGTTGAGCAGGGTCCTTCTATTGCTTTTTCATCCAATCCTAGATATTTGTCTAATCAAGCCCCCCCGATCTTTTCTGACCCTCTCCAAGACCTGAACTCGTATGCTTCTGCAAACTCCGTGACCTTGAGGAGTAGAAGGCAAACCCAAGACTCGAAATTACCTTCAACTAGCAAGCAAAATCCTAGTAAGCTTGAAGAAGAATTGGAGAAAACTGAACTTAAGACTTAAGCCCATTTCCTGAAGCCTTATTTGAAACCTAGGAAGAAGAAGCTTGTCGATAGCAACGAGGAACTCTTGAATATATTCAAGAATGCCAAAATCAATATCCTGCTCCTTGATGCTATTAAGTATATTCTGACTTATGCTAAGTTTTTGAAGGATTCATGCACTCCAAAGCATAAGCCAAAGGAATCAACCCCAAGGACGGTGATACTCTTCAAGCAGGCCAGTTCTGTTATCCTGGATCACCTCCCTCAGAAAAAGAGAGATCCAAGTGCCCCTTTAATTTCATGTGTTATTGAGGATTACTGATGGAGGCGCATTTCGCGAATTAAAATTAGGGTTTGGAGGACCCATTGTCATAGCTTGCAAAACCTGTCTATCAAATAAAATTTATAACCAAAACTCGAAAAGTGAGTCCCAGGTCGAACACGGGGAGGCGAACATTTGGTTTTGAAAAATCTGCATCTCTTTTATTTGTTTTTAGTCATTTTTATCTTTTCTATTTTTTTTTTAGTTTTTAGCAAGCAAGAGATTAGGTTGATGACTTCTATCTAATCGACTTGCAACAATGTAAGAGAGAGAGAGAGAAAGAGAGAAACAATCATCTATTTATAAACGAATGCTTGTTACACTACGAAAGCGTAGAAAGATAGAATGAGCTGAGAGAAATCCCCCTTGATAGTCGCTCAGAGGAAGACTCGCTCTGATGTCACCTGGAGGAAGGTGGTGAGGAGTGGGACGAAGGAGGACATAGCCGGAGGACAGAGGATGGGGCAGGACGATGTTGCGGTGAGGATCATCTTCTTGAAGGTAGGTGAGAAGACGACCATGGGATGCTCCACGAAGGAGGATGAGAGGCGGGAAAATGTTTGGTTTTCTACTCTGGAGGAGCATCCAGAGCTTGGGACAAGCTCTCTCTAGAGCCTTGGAGGTGAAAAGAGGAAGAAAGGAAGAGATGAAGAAAAATGAGATGGGTAAGGGTCCTTTTATAGTGGAGCAAAGAATCAAATTTGTATATACGACATATAGTGTTGGTCATAAACGTCGTTGAAGATCAGCTACAAATGTCGCTGAAGACAGCCCACGCGGCCACGTTGTCGCTGCGTTGGCCGTGCTTCGCATGCCGTGTCGCGTGCCTCCGCGTGCCATGTGCCTACGTGCACTGCCGCTGCGCGTGTGCGCACGCCTGTGCTGTTGTGCGCATGCAGTGGCGCGTGCGTGCACATGAGCAACCTGGGTTGCGCCACGTGGCGCGATCTGGGCTGTTCATTTTCTTTTCGTTGTAGGGGCTGCTACAGAGGTCGGATTGAGTAGATTTTTACGTCGTTGGGCTACGATCGTCAACCTGAATCCATCCGTGCGATTGAATTTGTCATTTGAAGCTTCAAATTATGTCACCTAGTTCCTTGGCCATTGATATTCCTTGGACTGCATATGGTGGTATGGGACTCCAATTGAGGCGATTTCAGAGGCGTTGGACTTCGATCGCCTTCTTAATCAAATTCGTACAGTCGGATCATCAATCCGAGGCTCCAAAATAAACATCCTTCTCTCCTGACCATAAAAAGGATGCAATTAACCTAAATTATATACAACTACTCTAAATGTAGAATGATGCATACTATGAAATATTTATAACATGAAATGCAAATCTAAGCCTAAGAACATGCATGAATAGGCATTTTACCCTCAATAATTGTGTCTACATCATACCCCCATGCCTATCTTTTGCTAGTCCTTAGAGAAATTAAATTACATGCTATGTACAAAAATAAAATTAGGATTCGATTGCTTAGACCTAAGTCGTTTATTAACAATAAAAAATTTCAACTAAGGTCCTAAACTACAAAGAGTAAATAGTACCCGAGTGTCCGCCAGAATGCTGATTGCCCAAGTCCTCGCCTTATTTGAAAAGGGAAGATACATTTTTTTTTTTGCTTTTCTTCTTTTCTAATTTTTTTGTACTTTTGGAGTTTGAGAGTTTCGGGATAACCTTTTACGGCTACTCAACCCGCCCAAGACTTGAAAATGACTCTAAGTGCTAAGCATCTAGTGAAAAGAATGAAAGACTCATTAGGTAGCTGTTAAAACGGACTTCGGGTTTCTAGGACCCTGGGTGACCTTGCTTAGAGTTTTATCTTTTCGAACGGTAGCTTTCTCCCTACTTTTATTTATGGGGTCAACATAAGGGTGAACCCAGTGTATATCTCCCCAGTTTATTCTACTTCCCTGCTTCTTCCCTAAGTGTTTTGGGAATTATTGTGCATTTTTGTGAGCTAAGCACTGGACAACCGGCCAATGGGCTATTACCCACAGTAACTTGCCAGCCATACTCATGCGGTGAAGTGTGGTTTTGCTTATTTTTTTATTTTTCTCCTTTTTGTATTTTTTTTCTTTTTCTTTTTATTTTTTCTTTTATTTTTTTTGAAGTAGGTGGCTTCCCTGATCTAAGATTTACCTAAAGGCAATACGACGAAAATGGTCTTATGGCTGGGCTCTGGACAACCGACCGATGAGCTGTTACCACTAAAACTTGCCAGCCATACCACCCTAGATATTTCATTAGCTGCCCAATTTTTGAAGAAACCATCGAAATGTGAGTTAGTGCAAAAAGTGTGTAGATGCTTAGGCTTAAAGTCCCCCCAAATCAGAGGGCGAGTTGATAAGTCATGTACTTATCATCCCAATTTATTTACTAGATTAAAGATGAATTTGAATTGGCGAGGACTCGAGACTAAGTCCACATTCGAGTGGACACTCAAGCTAATTAAGTCTAAAGACCTGAAGAGTCTAAGTGTTTAGGTTCTCTTGTATCATTTCCTAAAGTTAATAAGTTCCAAATGCCAAACTTCTCTTCTCCTAATTCTTCCTTTTTTTATCTATTTTCTAATTTTCAAAATTTTTTTGCTATAAGAAACTAAAAGAAATTCTACAAAGTTAACAAAATGATCTCAGGAGTTGATTATCCACCCCCCCATGCCTAAATGATGCAATGTCCTCATTGTAAAAACAAAGGCTTGAAAAGGATGGAGTAAATAGAATATCACCTGAACATCGTGAGAAATCCGATCAGCTCTGCAGAGAACGTGAAATTTAAACACGTGCTAAAATTAATGCCCTCAACTAGGCATATACATACAAGGAAGAAATTAAGAATTCACAAGTACATGTCAGAATCAAAATCAAAAGGTTGGTCCTGAAACCTGTCAGTAGAAGATGTCCACAGACGTGGATCAGATTATGGTGCAGACCCATGCCCTAGGGTCGAGTGGTTCTATGGTTCTGGATGAAAATCACCCAGAACCTAAGATTATTGTGTTTGCAAGGCTGGGCCTACGATTTTATGGTGTGCAACCCAAGACTAAAGTGGCGGACAATGGGTAGATTTGTTTCATTAAAATTAGGTGTCCACTTATAGTTCAGCTTAGGAAGATAGTCAATTATTCCAGGCTTGGGTCGCACGTGAAAGATATCATAAGGGTCCTAAAAGAAGGTAGGTAGTTTCAGGTCAACAAGAACCGTGACATCCAAAATCAAAGTTCCCTCAGAACTAGCTTCCCAAATTTTTAATTCCAACCTTCTGTCCTCCGAAATTAATGTTTCCGAGACTTCCAAATCATTGTACACCCAATCTAAAGTACCCAAGTCCAATAATTATGGTTGAATCAAAATTGACTTGGGAAAAATGATCTCAGAAGTTAGCTCTTTGGGGTGCAGATGAGGAATGGGGTCACTGATTGAATCATCTAGATTCGGATCCTCCAAGTTAGCCCCAACTGAATCAAATTCCTCTATTATCGGACTGTCAAATGGTTCATCAGATTCCTCAGGCCCTTTTGTCTCACTAAAATCATTTTCCTCATACTCAAGTGAGACTTCACCAAAAGATTCTTCACCCTCAGAGTCAAAGAATTGATGATCCTCATTTACATATGTCTTAAAATCATATGTCATTTCATGATCCAAGGAGACACATTTTTCTTCATTTCCTGGTTTGGGGATCTTGGGTGAATCAATCGGTTCATCCTCCAAGGGTTGATCTAGACCAATCTAGTCATCTCCAATCTCAGAATATGTATCCCCTCGACAGGTGCCTAAGTGGGTTCAGACATTGGCTCTCCTGAATGGGGTTCATCTCGAGAATCATCCCAAGATTTGACTAAGGCAACTACAAATTTAATCCTCAACCTCGACAATTTCTGAAGAAGAAACTCACCCAGGTCCCTATCCCTAACACTTTGGAGCAAATCCAATAGGGAACTATTAAGTTCATCAATCATTTTGATCATAGGCTCCAATGCTTCAGTGCATGGTGTTGGATGAGCTTCTACAGATTGTATAGTGTTCCGCAAATTAGCCAACACCCTATCCTAGATCTGGTTCACCTGAATCGAATGGTTCAGTTCAACTTTGGGTGGGTTTGAGTTAAATCTAGGGAAGTCAAGATATCGAGGTTCTCGGGTCCCTCCCTGAAAGTAAGTCATTCGAGGTTATTCAAAGGATGGTGACGACCTATATTCAGTGGAATACTGGGGAGGGTGGGTGTTATAATCATTATATCCTTCCTGATTGTAGATTGGGTTGGTTTTTTCATGAAAGGATGGAGATCCATAATCATTGTAGGTTTGGGAAGGATAGTAATCATAGTCTTGTTGTCTAGGGTTAGGCCCTGGACACTGAGGTCCATATTCATATCCCCAATCAAAGTTGCCCCGGCTAGTGGATGGGTGATTACAAGTCAAGTCGGAATAGTAATCGACTTGGGGATAAGTGGTGGTAGGAGGATAGGATAGGAAATGCATGTAAGAAGTGGAAGGATACATGATAGAATAGGAGGGAAAACAAAAGAGAGAAAGGTGCCCTACAGTACAATCAATCAACCCTGTCCTTAGGTGGGTTAGCCTAAAGACCTACAGGCTCCCAGGACCCATCTTGAGATTATAAATGATTTGGTCTACTTTTATTTGGTCAATCAAACTAGTTAGGAGGGACTGGGGAGAAGGTCATTCCTTTGGCTTGCACCTCCTGTTCTAGTGTACCCCCAGCCATAGTCATTTGATGCTACTCCCCTAGCTAGGCGTCAGATGGACCAGCAGAAGCAGATTAATCGAAAAGAATCTCAGTCTGAGCCTCGAAGACCGAATCAATCCTTAAGGCCAATGTGTACTCAATTTTAATTATGCTTGAGATGATTGTGCTCTTGGAATGTGATGGGCCCTTTAGATGGGTTGTGCCCTTAATGATTAGTTGAAATGTGTGTGCGTGCACAACCAGGGTTTGCAAACAAGGTTATTTGATGATGTGTCTTTTAGGGTTTAACCTTGTTTAGCTGCTTTTAGGGTTTAATTCTTAGGTTGGTTCAATCAAGGTTTAGTAGTACACTCCAAGTTTTGAAAACATGAGTGATGATATGTTCCTTTAAAAATAAAAATAATGTGGAGTGCCTGGTTCAACCTTAAGAATCAACCCTAAGTGGCAAGCTACTTGATGGATTAGTTTTAGATTGGGTGATGCAGCCCAAACAGTTCAAGAATTGGCCTATTGCACCACTTGATTAAGGCACACAAAAAGTCTTAACCTAATCAAATTTCTACTCACTTATGTGTGTGTTGAGTTAAGGTGTATGAAAGAATGATCTTCGTTTTCATTGAAAACTTTAACATAAAATGTCGTGTCGTTATAGTTCGTTGCGTGGTAGATAATCGATTTTCAAAAATATTTAATAATTTCAAAACTAACCACGAAGAGTTAGGTCGTCTCCATAGGGAGAAATTAGCCTATTTAAACTAGTTAATCATGTCTTGTTTATTCGGGAATCTCAATGTGTATGCATATTAACTGGTGCACGTGTTTTCAACATAATTTCTTGCTTTAAATAATTAATCAACAATACAGGTGTGCATATGCAAAATCACCACTGATTATCCCATAGTTGTGGGCTATTTAAGTATTTAAGTGCCTACACATTAGGTTAATTCTAACATTTATTTAGTATAAATTAGGATGTAAATAGATTAATTCATAGTTTTAATTTAATTACATAATCCATGCATTGCATTCATACTTTAAGTACATTTAGAATTAGTTTAGAATGGCATTTATCTAATTAGATAACCAATTAGGTATATTGTTTTTATTAACGTAAAAGTTGAGGGTCTGTATATAAATGGTCCTAATATTTTAACATTATTTTCTTTTCTTCTTGCAGGAACGGCTGACTGCCGCTCCAACGACCAACGGCTGGTGCAGTGAAGAACCCATTCAAGTGCGAGCGGATGTGATGGATCTGGTCGGGTGGCTGATTTCAAACTTGTGCAGGCCACTACAAAAGGAGGAGGGAGGCAGCCGAGCTCGGGAGGCCTCCGCCACCGACCCACCACTCTGTAGAGAGAACCTCTCTCTTCCACTCCACACTACCGGCCTCTACTGTGGCGACGAGCCTCCATCACAGTGGGCGTGTGGTGTGACAGGCCACACCGCCATCCAGAGCTCGCCGCATCACCGTGAGCACCTTAGCGTGCATCCCCCTAGCCGTCATCGCCGACCACCATCACTGAGCTACTGATCAGCCACACTCTCCGTAACTTAAGACGTCTGGGAAATTTCCCAGACATCTGAAGTTACCCGCTTACTTCCACCGCAGCCATTTCCCCGCGCCTGCAGACCACCGCAGCCATCTCCACGCGCCTGCAGACCACCGCAGCCACGCCTCCAACCACGCCTGCAGACCACCGCAGCCACGCCTCCAACCGCGCCTGCAGACCACCGTAGCCATGCTTTCCCCGCGCCTGCAGACCTCCGCAGCGCCAGCCGCACACGCCAGCCGCAGACCCACCGAGCACGCCTCCACCCGCGCTTGCAGAAGCGCCTGCAGCTTGCGCGCCCACGCCAACCGCGCCAGCGCCCTCTGCAGACCCTCCGCCCACGCACAACCGCCTGCAGACCGCCACCAGCAGCACCTCCGCCGGAGCTCCTTCGGCCACCTCCGGCCGCCGCGCGACTCGCCGCCACCACCGATTCGAAGCTCTTGGTCTAAGGGACCTCCTCCGAGCTTCCCGCGCCCAGCCATCGGCTCGTCGTCGCGCAAGACAACGGGGAAAAATTCCCCTGTTTTGCTACATTAAACCGTCAATTAAAATTTACATTTTCTGCCATTGCCACATTTTAATCATATTTTATTGACTCTGCATTGCGGAAAATATCCTATAGTTTCTCATAATTGCCATTTCAGCATTGTTTCTTGCTTAAACCTTAATCTAAAGGCAATCTTGGCTTGGTTCTTGTCCAAATTGACTACGAACAAACATTTTTAAGTGGCGCGAATTTTAATACGTTATTGCCTCCCTGTGGATACGACCCACTCCTCTGCGAGTGGTTATTTCTTGTTAAAAATTGATTAGTCGATTTTTCCACCACATTAAACTACAAACGACTTAAAAGCGAAAGATCGACCAGTCAAATGGCGCTGTTGCCAGGGAGGCAACAGACGCAATAATTTTGCCTAATTTTATTTTGATTATTTGTCAATTGCACAGAGATTTGACAATTCATTATTTTCTTTTCTGTGCGAGAAAATTTGTGCAAGAATCAGCTAGTGTGAGAGGCGACCCTTCACCTCGCCAGACGAGAATTGGGCGAGCCATTTTTAAAAGGAGGAGAAGGACGAGGACGCAACGGACACCATTTAGTCATTAGTTTAATTAGAATAGAATTAAGATTGTAGACTTAATTTTTCATTACAGTTAGTTTGAAACCCTTGTTCTGGGGCATATTTTGAGGGTTTGTTCCCCGATTTTGTTTTGGGCCGGTGTTGGGTAATTTTTGGGAGTTTGTTCCCTTTTCATTAGATTTAGGTTTATTTTTTTTATTATTTCTTTTATTTGCTTGTGCATAAGTAGCTCTAAAAAAAAAATAGAAAAAGAAAAAAAAAAAAAGAGCTGCCTACTAGAAGCTGCCTACCATAGGACGAACCATTTAGGTCTGTATGAGCAGCCTCTAGATTTGCTTTTCTGCATTGCGTGCATTTTTGCATCGAAGATCGCTGGAGGCAAGGTACGCATTCTCTTACTTTGCATCATATTTTTGATCACGCATTGCATTTAGGATTTAATGCAAAGACCACAAAGTCTGTCTTGAAGCGATCTAACAAGTGGTCACATATATTCAAAAAAAAAAAAAAGGACTAATTAAAGGAGGGACATCTAAAAATCAAGGACTTGATTGTAAAACGTGGTGTGCGATTAAAAATTCAAAATCATTTTGTGGTAAATGCACACTTATATCTGTTGCACCATAGCACTCATTTAGACACTCCTAAGTCTTGAAACGACTAGGACAAGAGCCCTCCTATCGTTGGATTCTGAAGTGTTCGGAA
This sequence comes from Thalassia testudinum, assembly GCA_037157565.1. Classification (NCBI taxonomy): domain Eukaryota; kingdom Viridiplantae; phylum Streptophyta; class Magnoliopsida; order Alismatales; family Hydrocharitaceae; genus Thalassia; species Thalassia testudinum. The sequence goes on from JAZHRO010000055.1 coordinate 51,350,790, forward strand.
CTGGAAATCAAAGGTTTTGTAAATCCAAAGAGGGGGATACCCTGTCACGGATTTTTGGGGGTAGTTGAGGAGCACCGCGAAAGCACAGCTTCAAAGGAAGGCTTAGGCCTACTTGCATCCCTCGATATTCCGTCTTTGGATTTATTTGACCATTTGAGATTTAGGGAAGAATACCTAAGTTCCAACTAGGTCTTTTTAGGCATTTCGAAGGTTGACAATAGGTGCGTAATTGATTGGGCAACTTGTTTTGTCACCTACAATTTGAATTAAATTCAAAAGCCTAAATCTGTAAAGACCAAACAAGTCCATTTGAATTGTGTTTGTAGTGGATGCTTGGTAGGCGTTCTCTTAGGAGACAACTTGTATTTGTTCCTGAACCGGAAAGAATCCTAAGAAAAGACCTCCCAAGGGTGGAAATGGCCGGTCAAAGGAGCCTTAAGGAATATTTCATCCCAACCAACCAAGCTGGCCCAACACTACGTAGACCTGGAGGGGACAATCCATATGAGATCAAAAGTAGTACCATATCCTTGCTACCCTCCTTTTATGGTACTACTAGGGAAGACCCTTACAGGCATATTGAGGAATTCACCGAGGTCTGTTCCATGGTGAAGCTGCAGGGCGTTACTGATGATGCTCAAATGCGGACCCTCTTTCCCTTCTCCCTAAAGGACAAAGCCAAGTATTGGTATCACACCCTTGATAATATAAATACTTGGGATGCCCTGAAAAAGGAGTTCTTGAAGAAGTACTCTCCCATGAGCAAAACAAATCACTTTAGGAGGGAAATCATGAGTTTTGCTCAAAAGGATGGGGAAGCTTTCCATGATGTGTGGGAGCACTTTAACGATTTGCTGAGACTTTGCCCACATCACCAGGTGCCTAAATGGCAACTGGTTGAAAGGTTCTACACCGGACTTAATGATTCGCATAGGCAAACTGTGGATGGTGCCTGTTCAGGAACCTTTCTATCTAAGACTGAGGATGAAGCTTGGAACTTATTTGATACTTTGAGTGAGAATTCTATTCACTTGAATTCTGCCTACACGGATAGAAAGCCCACTCTCATGCAAAGAAAGTTGGAGGAGAATGAAGCAAGGGACACCCAGAATTTAGCCTATCAAATTCAATTACTGAATCAAAACATGGAAAGGCTTATGTCGAACCCGAGTTCATTCACACCTAACACCTCCACATCCCAAGCTTCTGAATGCGTAATTTGTCAAGGGAATACACACGCCACTGTGGATTGCCACTTGGCCTCCCAATTCGCTGAGCTTGTACAAGCGGATTTGAATGCCACTCAAGGGTTCCGTCTAAGACCTCGTAATGATCCTTTCTCCAACACTTATAATGAGGGATGGAGGAACCACCCAAACTTTTCATGGAGACAAGGAAATGTCTCAAATTCAGGGAATTACAAACCACAATCCTTTCAAAACCATCAAATGAACCAACCTCAGACCTTTGCCCAACCTAAAACCTCTGAGATGGATGAATTGAAGGCGATGTTGAAAACTATGCAAGAAAGTCAAAGTGCCATCATCCAATCCCATGACAAGGCTATACATGAGATGAAATCACAAATTGGACACCTTGTTGAGGCCGTTAGACAGAGGGAGACTGGGAAGTTTCCAAGTGCTGCTAAGGAAAATCCTAAAGGAAAAGGGATTGTCTTTAGGGAGCATGCTCAGGCGGTGACTATTCTGAGGAGTGGGAAAGAAATTTCCAAACCCGATGCTCCTGTAGTCTCACCCCCTAAAAAAACATCCACCCCGACTTTCACCCCCACAGAAGAAGATTTACCCAAATCTTCTCCGCTTGAAATCACCTCACCGGAAGAAGTTGCCCCCGTTCCACCCCTTACTCGACATGACAACCCTTCCACCCAGAGATTGAGAGTGCCATTTCCAGAGCGCTTATCCACCTCTAGGCAGACTTCTGCTGGCTCATCTGGAGCCAAAGATAAGACGGATGAGATTATGGAAACTTTCAAGCAAGTGCAGATTAACCTGCCTTTGCTTGAAGCTATCAGGCAGATTCCGTCTTATGCCTACTTCTTAAAGGACTTGTGCACGAAAAATCGGTAATCTAGAAAACAAGTCCAATCTAAAGTTGTCCTGCCTGATTCTGTTAGCTCAATTATTCAACATGGCACACCCCCGAAACTTAAGGACCCAGGAGCCACATATATCTCTGTAGTTATTGGTGACTTACAAATTGATGAGGCTCTGCTTGATCTGGGTGCGGGGGTGAACATCCTTCCGAGCTACGTGTATGAACAACTTGGGGGAGGCAATCTGAAGCCTAGCCCTGTAATCCTTCAAGTTGCTGATCGATCACTTAAGACACCACGGGGAATTTTGGAAGATGTCCTTGTAAGAGTGGAGGATTTCTTCTTTCTCGTTGACTTCTTAGCTTTGGACACTGACCCTACCAACAAGCCAACCAAACCCTCCATCATTTTGGGCCGCCCCTTCCTTGCAACTTCCCATGCTTCAATTAATTGCAATACTGGGGCATTGAAAATGGGCTTTGGGAATAGGAAAATCCAGCTTAATATGCTTGATGCTTACAAACAAGCTGGACTTGAGGATTGTTCTCAAGTTGAGGTGATAGATGACCTGATTGAAGAGGCAACTCCTGCAATGTTATGTGATGATCCCCTTCAGCATGTCAGGCTAAATGAGCATTCCCATCTCTTGGAGGAATGTGAAGGGGATATACTAGAACTAGAGGAATTGCTAGGAGTTTCTGCTGAGTCTCTTCCCCCATCATTTCCGCCGAACGCAGATTTGCTACCTGAGATGGGGACATCTATTATGAAACCCTCAACCATACAAGCCCCCAACCTTGAGTTGAAACCCCTCCCTGACACTCTCAAGTATGTTTTCCTAGGTGCTAATGATACGCTCCCAGTTATCATTTCGGCTGTGCTGTCTGAGGCACAGGAGGGAGCCTTGATTGAATGCCTGTCTAGGCACAAGGAAGCTATTGCTTGGAGCATTGCTGACATTAAGGGTATAGACTCTACACTCTGCATGCACCACATTTATACTGATGATTCCATCAAGCCTTTTAGGGACATGCAGAGACGTCTGAACCATAATATGAGGGAGGTTGTAAAAAAGGAAATCCTGAAGTGGTTGGACGCTGGGATCATATATCCCATTGCTGATAGTAAATGGGTCAGTCCCATTCATGTGGTGCCAAAGAAGGCAGGCTTTACTGTGGAACTCAACGACCAAGGTGAACAAGTTGTCACTAGACCCTCAACTGGATGGAGGGTCTGTATTGATTACCGCAAGCTGAACACCATGACCCAGAAGGATCACTTTCCTTTGCCTTTTATTGATCAAATTCTCAAAAATTTGGGAGGGAATAAGTATTATTGCTTTCTCGATGGATATTCTGGGTACAATCAGGTGGCATTCTTTCCTGATGACCAGGAAAAGACGACATTCACGAGTCCTTACGATACTTTTGCATTCAAGCGTATGCCATTTGGATTATGTAATGCCCCTGCAACTTTCCAGCGGTGTATGATGTCTATCGTTTCGGACATGATTGACGAGTGTGTCGAAGTATTTATGGATGACTTCTCCATTTATGGCTCATCTTTCGACCAGTGTCTCCTGCACCTGGAGAATGTGTTGAAACGATGTAAGGACACTGGTTTAGTCCTCAGCTGGGAGAAAAGTCACTTCATGGTACAGAAAGGAATTCTACTTGGGCATGTTGTATCCGAGCAAGGTTTGGAAGTAGATAAAGCCAAGATTGATTCTATTTCCAAACTTCCATTGCCTACAAATGTCAAACAGATTAGATCCTTTCTAGGCCATGCTGGCTTTTACAGGCGCTTTATTAAAAATTTTAGTAAGATTTCTAGGCCACTTTGTGACTTGTTGGCGAAGGAATCTTCCTTCAGTTTTGATTCAAAGTGTGCCGAGGCCTTTCAAACTCTAAAGGAGGCCTTGATCTCTGCGCCTGTTCTCCAAGCTCCTGATTGGACACTCCCATTTGAGCTTATGTGTGATGCTTCGGATTATGCAGTGGGAGCAGTCCTTGGACAATGGGTTGAGGGAAGACCTCATGTGCTGCATTATGCAAGCAAGACTTTAACTGAACCTCAGCAAAACTACACCGTCACTGAAAAAGAATTACTTGCTGTAGTTTTTGCTCTGGAGAAGTTTAGGTCTTATTTACTTGGGTTTAAGGTGGTTATTTTTACTGATTATGCAGCAGTGAAACATCTCATTGCTAAGAAAGATTCTAAGCCACGTCTGATTAGGTGGATCTTACTCCTTCAAGAATTTGACTTGGAAATACTCGAAAAGAAAGGAGTAGAAAATGTTGTGGCTGACCACCTGTCTCGCCTTCCTCTTAATGACTCTCTTTCTGAAGACATTCGCGAGACATTTCCCGATGAAACTCTGATGGCGGTAACACCAACTTTACCTTGGTATGCAGACATTGTAAATTACTTGGTCACTGGACAAACTCCTGGCTCTTGGGATGAGCAGAAAAGAAAGAGATTCATTTCTCAAGCGAGATATTTTCATTGGGAAGAGCCAGAATTATTCAGAATTGGACAAGACCAAGTATTGAGACGTTGTGTGCCTGAAGAGGAACAACAAAGTGTGCTGACATTTTGCCATGAACTTCATTGTGGAGGACACTTTGGTGCTAAGAAAACTGCTTTTAAGGTTCTCCAGTCCGATTTTTGGTGGCCTTCCTTATTTAAGGATTCTCATAATTTTGTTAAGGCTTGTATTAGATGTCAACGGACTGGAACGATTGGGAAGAAGAATGAAATGCCTCAACATCCTATTCAATCTGTTGAAATTTTTGATGTGTGGGGAATTGACTTTATGGGCCCCTTCCCGTCGTCCCATGGTTTTGAATATATCTTGGTGGCAGTTGATTATGTCTCTAAATGGATAGAGGCCATTCCTACGCTCACAAATGACCACTCTGTGGTTTTGAAATTTGTGAAGGCCAATATCATATCCCGTTTCGGCTGCCCCAAGACTATTATAAGTGATGGGGGACCTCATTTCCGAAACCACCACTTCAATCGGTTAATTAAGAGTTTGGGAGTGACTCACAAGGTTGCTACCCCTTACCACCCTCAGACAAGTGGCCAGGTTGAAGTATCAAATAGGGAGATAAAAAATATTTTGGAAAAGACCGTTAGACCTGATAGGAAAGATTGGTCCCAAAAGCTCGATGATGCTTTGTGGGCTTATCGAATGGCCTATAAGACCCCTTTGGGTACTTCTCCCTTTCGGATTGTGTATGGAAAAGCGTGCCATTTACCTGTTGAGTTGGAACATAAAGCACTTTGGGCTATTCGAAGTGTTAACATGGATTTAGAGAAGGCAGGTAAGGCACGATTTCTAGAATTAAGTGAGCTTGAGGAGCTAAGGAATGATGCTTATGACACCTCTCAAGCTTATAAAGAAAGAACTAAGGTCTTGCATGACAAGTTTATTCTTCGAAAGACCTTTGAACCCAACCAACAAGTCTGCCTTTTCAATTCCAGACTTAAGCTTTTTCCTAGGAAATTAAAATCTCGTTGGGATGGGCCTTACATAATCACTAAAGTATTCCCCCATGGAGCTGTGGAGATCAAAAATCCTTCCTCTTCAGCAACTCCCTTTATCGTCAACGGTCAACGGTTAAAACCATACATAACTTTAGATGGCCATCTAGTTGACGAAGTCACTCTTGAGGAGCCTTAGCTCCTACCATTCTCCGCCTCAGGTAATATCTTCCTTTAGCTATTTTTGATTTTCAATGAGGACATTGTTTGAACCAGGCATGGGGGAGAGGACCTGAGGCATTTTGTTTATAGCATGCATTTATAAAAAAAAAAAAAGAAAAAAAACAAATATATATATATAAATAATAAAAAAAAGGTTTTGAGCTTAACTGGCTAGATCTTGCAGTCTTAAGCAAATCAGAACTCTAGGGTAGACTAAGTTAATTCTAGGGTCAAACTTTAGAAGCTAAATGAGCTACTAGCTTTAGACCTTTAGGGTCCTTTGTGGACTTAAAAACTTAAGTAGGAGTTAAGTTGCGGACCATTCCTCAAGAGGTTAAGGAAGGGAAGCTAGGGTTTGAGTTAAAAGGTGGGGTAGTACCTGGAGTCTTATTCTACCTTTTGGTTTACGGGTCCTTGTAACCCAAGCATCCAAATTTCACACACTTGGTCTGGTAATCAACTTAATTTTCGTCTTTCTGAAAAGAGATTTGGTTCTCTTAGTTTTGACTTAAGAGAGGCTTGAAAACACATTTTGATTGGAAGAGTTCCCGCCGCAGGAGAGGTCGAGTATATACTTACCTTGAGGATGCGATGATAACATATTACCTCCTCGGCGCTTGTCTCTTAGGATATCCATCCTACTAGGGGCATGTAAGCGCATTGCACGGTTCAGGTACCATGGGCGGCCCTATCTCGAAGTGCCGATTGCCATAGGCCTGAATTCGCTTAAGAAATCCATGGGCGATACTATCCCGAAGTGTCGATTGCCAAGAGTTCTTGGGGTCGTTATGGCCAGTGCTATCTCGAAACATCGAAAGCCAGGCACCCTTCGAGGTATGGTAATGGGGACAATGAATCCGACACAGACCGTGTTGATAGCTGATCTGAGGTTAGACTTAGAAGAATAAAAAAAAAAAAGTAAATAAAAAAAAAAATCCTTTAACTCAAATAACTCAGACCAATACACAGGCACGGATGCTTTAATCTCAGGGATCATTAAACTTTTGGGTAGAGTCAGAAATCAGGGAAACTTGTGCCTGCAACTCGTCTTTAGCCAACCTAGTCTGTAACTTAGCAACAACTTAGGAACCTTGGGTCTAGAGCCTGAACTTAATATGCTTCTGAAGGAAGACTAAGTGAGTTAACTAGTCTACTTAGAGTGCTAGGTTTTGCTTAATTTTGCTAGGGACTAGCAAAAACTAGGGATGGGGGTATTTGATTAGCCCATAGTTGTGGGCTATTTAAGTATTTAAGTGCCTACACATTCGGTTAATTCTAACATTTATTTAGTATAAATTAAGATGTAAATAGATTAATTCATAGTTTTAATTTAATTACATAATCCATGCATTGCATTCATACTTTAAGTACATTTAGAATTAGTTTAGAATGGCATTTATCTAATTAGATAACCAATTAGGTATATTGTTTTTATTAACGTAAAAGTTGAGGGTCTGTATATAAATGGTCCTAATATTTTAACATTATTTTCTTTTCTTCTTGCAGGAACGGCTGACTGCCGCTCCAACGACCAACGGCTGGTGCAGTGAAGAACCCATTCAAGTGGGAGCGGATGTGATGGATCTAGTCGGGTGGCTGATTTCAAACTTGTGCAGGCCACTACAAAAGGAGGAGGGAGGCAGCCGAGCTCGGGAGGCCTCCGCCACCGACCCACCACTGTGCAGAGAGAACCTCTCTCTTCCACTCCACACTACCGGCCTCTACTGTGGCGACGAGCCTCCATCACCGTAGGCGTGTGGTGTGACAGGCCACACCGCCATCCGGAGCTCGTCGCATCACTGTGAGCACCTTAGCATGCATCCCCGTAGCCGTCATCGCCGACCACCATCACTGAGCTACTGATCAACCTCCCTTTCAGTAACTTAAGACGTTTGGGAAATTTCCCAGACATCTGAAGTTACCCGCTCACTTCCACCGCAGCCATTTCCCCTCGCCTGCAGACCACTGCAGCCATCTCCACGTGCCTGCAGACCACCGCAGCCACACCTCCAACCGCACCTGCAGACCACCGCAGCCACGCTTTCCCCGCGCCTGCAGACCACCGCAGCCACGCCTCCAACCGCGCCTGCAGACCACCGTAGCCACGCTTTCCCCGCGCCTGTAGACCTCCGCAACGCCAGCCGCAGACCCACCGAGCACGCCTCCGCCCGCGCTTGCAGAAGCGCCTGCAGCTTGCGTGCCCACGCCAACCGTGCCAGCGCCCTCCGCAGACCCTCTGCCCACGCACAACCGCCTGCAGACCACCACCAGCAGCACCTCCGTCGGAGCTCGTCCGGCAACCTCCGGCCACCATCGATTCGAAGCTCTTGGTCTAAGGGACCTCCTCCGAGCTTCCCGCGCCCGGCCATCGGCTCCTCGTCGCGCAAGACAACGGGGAAAAATTCCCCTGTTTTGCTACAGTAAACCGTCAATTAAAATTTACATTTTCTGCCATTGCCACATTTTAATCATATTTTATTGACTCTACATTGCGGAAAATATCCTATAGTTTCTCATAATTGCCATTTCAGCATTGTTTCTTGCTTAAACCTTAATCTAAAGGCAATCTTGGCTTGGTTCTTGTCCAAATTGACTACGAACAAACATTTTTAAGTGGCACGAATTTTAATACGTTATTTCCTCCCTGTGGATACGACCCGCTCCTCTGCGAGTGGTTATTTCTTGTTAAAAATTGATTAGTCGATTTTTCCACCACATTAAACTACAAACAACTTAAAAGCGAAAGATCGACCAGTCAACCACTATGTAATATCATGTAAAATAATGATCTTGATAATGGTAAACACCGTAAATACTAATTTCTAGAACATAGCCTATTCACCAAAATATATATGACATGGATTAAATCATTCATGAGTGATATTCATCTATAAGTAATATTGATTAAGTAGAAGGATGGCTATGCAAATTCACCTCAATAATTTAATTCATTAAATGATGTAATAGTGTTCCCTTGCAATGGCAAGGTTGGTAAATATTAATGGGAAGGAAAATAGAGCATTCCTTCTCTCTCCTTCGTGCATGCGCGAGGAGGGATCTTCTGCCGGCCTGTGAGCGATGGAGGCATGCCGGAGGATGGCCGTTGAGATGGTGGTGACGGGGCAGCCGATGGTGCTCGGACATGGCCGGACAGCGAAGGAGAACGTCGGCCACATCAACGGCAGGTGGAGTTTGCAGGCATCGTGGCAGGCAGCTGGTGGGTGCACGGGTGTTGGGGGTGTGAGACGAGGAGAACGGCGAGGTTGACGGTGAGTTTGGATGCTTGTAATGGCCGTATGAAGTGAGGAGGCGGCTGCAACTTTGGGTTCCTTCACTGCATGACCAATGCGAGGAAGGAGAATATGAACAGTTGTCGCAAGGGCGAGGGGCTGGTGCGTGGTGCGTGGTGCGTGAGGAGCTTGCACGCTGGTAGTGCGTTGCTTGTGCGTGTGTGCAGCCGTGCGCGTAGGTGGACGAGTGCGTGCAGCGTGCGTGTGGCTGGTTGCACACGCATGAACAAGGCGTGCAAGGAGGTGATGCGGCTGCAGTTAGAGGGCTGGCGGTATTTGTTGGTGGTCTGCGGCTAAGGGGGCAAGTCGCGGATGGTGGTGGGTTGCAGATGCGGTTGCGGAGGTGAGGATGCGCACGCTGTCACCGTGTGCAGGAGGTCGAGGGTGAGAGGAGGAACATGGATGCTTGCTTTAGATCACGGTGCACGCCATGCCCACTGTGTGCACATAAGGAGCACGGTGGAGGCGAGAGGTGGAGAAGAAGTCCCCGCCAGGGGAAGTGATCCTTCCCTCCAAAAGCCCAGCCTTTTCTTTTTAAAACCTCCTGTAGTTGCCTCTCTCTCCCAATCTATTTCCTATCCCTGAGGACTCGACTCTTCCAACGAATTGGTAGTAGTGGTGAAGTGGTGGCAGAGTCGATAGACTCGAAGGGAGTTGTTGCAAGGAAGAAGGTGGTGCTCTATTTAGGTTGGGCACATCAGATGTCTAGATTCAGTTCAGGACGTCTTAAAAATGTAAATTGTAGTAGATCCACAATTGATGGTTATCATACGTCCAAACTATCCTCAAGACGTCTTATGTAATGACTTTGGACATCTAAATGATGCTTTCTAATTTCTTGCACTTATCCTACATCAACCATATAGATTATCATAACCATATATTATAAAATTGGTGCACAAAATTATACGTAAACTATGGTGAATTATCAATTAACTCCCAATTAATTAGAAACTAAGGATAGATAATTAAATAGTACTTAGGCTAAATAATGGTCCACTAAAGTGGACTTATCAATTACCCCCATGCCTAAGTTTTGCTAGTCCCTAGCAAAAAGTGAAAAATAATAGAAGTCACCAAAAATATTTCTTCTTTTTCTATTTCAAACATTTAGACATCTAGACAAATGTGAAGTGGTAGCAGCTTAGGTAATGGATCCAAGTGAAAAGCCAACTTACATTTACAGTTCATACTTATCCCTTGGTAAATATTTTATTAGGATAGGCAACTACTTCCCTCGGAGATAAAGCAGAAAATAATCTGTAGTTTAACCCCGGCTTTTTGGCTTAGGTAGGAGATATTGAGTTGAATGGATTTATATTTGGTGGCACACACTCATCTGGTGCTACATGTAATCTAGTACTACAGACTCTAGATCTCCAGACTATTAAATAAGTCAACTCGGAGAGAGGCTGAACACTGTGCTCTTTTGATGTTCCTTTGTGCTCACTCATTTCCTTCTTTTCTTTCTGAGATTCGCAAATCTCACCAGATTTTGTAAATGTACTCACTATTTGGTGGCCTCACATGGAATTCACATTTCAATTAAAGTCCTAATAACTCTAAAACTAAGTTAGAATCCTCAACCAGTATTCGGGCAATCAAAAATACTGAAACGTAGGTATGGGTCATATTTGGTGGATCACGATGGGTGCTTTTGTTGCCTCAGACATCGTCACAAAGATAAAACTACACACTTTGACTCTTTTCTTTTTCTTTTCTCCTTTTTTTTCTTTTTTTTTCTAAATATAATTGTTTCTTTTCTCTTTTTCTGCTTTTTTTTCTAATAATTCAGCATAACATGAGGTAGACTTTTTATTTATGAGGCATTATTAGGGATGATGATGGTCAAGAGGATATTGTGTGGCTTATTTGGTGGAAGTGCCTACTCTCGGCACCTGAAAGGAATGGATAGGACAAGCATATTTCTGACCTTTGACACTATTACCCTTCTTCAGCCGAGGACTCTATGAAGGACGGTCGTAACCATCCACCATAGTCATAGCTTTGTTAAGACTCAATCTCTGTGTATCTGCCTTATTTGGTGACTCTTAGGAATTCACACAATGCACACAGGAACAGAGAGCGAAAACTATGCTTAACTCTGAGGTATCATCATCTAATTATCCAAAACTTAAGAGTCCTTGCACTAGATTTAGTGCACCAGTAATCTCTCTAATTTCTCCTCACAAATATGAGGTGGATTTACTAAAAGATAGTATGCCTGACTCCCTATTAACTGTGTAAGGGTTCAGTAGATTAAAAATGCTTATTGGTTTTCTTCAAAGATCCATTACCTAGTCTATGTGCAAGTGAGGTAAATGTACTGGATTCTAAACTTAAGAAACAATTTAAGAAGAAAAATCTTTAATGACACCTCCATGACAAAGATGTTTGGATAGGGACTAACCAATTCAGCTCAAGAAATTTTTTTTTTTTGTTAATGCACCTAACCTAAATGCATGAATACTGCCTAAAATGCAAAATGCACCCCCCCATGCCTAAATGCTACAATGGCCTCATTGTAAAATTAAAACAGGGGGAGAAAGGAAAGAAATCACTAGATGATGGTGTTATTCAGAACACTGGGTTGCCTCCCAACAAGCGCTGCATTTTCTATCAACAGCCAGACTTATAAGGAACTTGTAAGTCTCATCCCAGACAGAAAAAGCTAGGCCCTAAAAATATGCGTAACAGCGCGGGCCTAGAAAACAGGTAGCCACAGATGTTGGCGAGCTGATGATGCAGTGTGATTCCAAATGCTCGCCAGAAGATATGAAAATAGAGAACCTCGTAGGCTACCTGGGGAGGTCTAGGGATAACAAAAGGAATATGAAAAGGGACCTCCCGAAATGGAATAAGTGGAGGATAACAAGGATCCTCCAAAGCAGGATGGGTTTTGAAAGATATAATAAACATTATTATTTCAAACCCTTGAATGGTGAGACTAAAAGTACAAGCATCAATCCACACTCGCCATTCTACCCGAGGATGTACAGGCCTGATATGTTCTCTAGAAAGAATGTACATGAGCAGAGATCTGAGCCAAGGATCGGTTAGGGAGTGTAAGGATTGTTTGTGGTGTTGGAAGGTAATGATTAAATCCAATGAGGGCTTAGTCGGTGTCAGGTCCAATTCCAACAACGATTCAGATTGTGTATTCTCCCCAACAATTATAGAAAAATTCACGTCACCCTTGCTAGCATTAATGATCGGAGTCATATTTTCACCTTCTAGTATGTGTGAATCAATGGTGGACTCCAAATTACATTCCTCTGATGGTAGGGTTGAAACAACAGAATCATTATCATTAATTTCATCCCCAGATTCGTTTGGTTCACTTGAGCTTTTGTCGGGGTGTTGACGGAGAGATTTTCGCTTATTTATGAAGATGATAGCAATAAATTGATATGTCGTTGTGTTTTATGTGATGGAAAATCTCTCAATCAAAAATTAAAATAAATATCAAATTTAACCACAATAAAAATGTCGCATCCACAGGGAGGAATAGAACCAATAAATTCATGAGTAGAGGATTATAAAGTTTGTAGACAACTTCGCAACTTCAATGCGAGGAATATGCTACTCTAAATGGAGCTTGCAATTTCCTTAAAAGTTTAAGGCTATTTATGCAATTTTCAAATCAGAAATCAAGCTCCCTAAAGTATGTATATGATGCATGTATAGTGGCATATCACGTAAATTTGACTTGCATGCAAATCTGATTTGAATTTCAATGTTGAATGAAGCACATAACACTAATTAAGTAAATTCACAAAACTATAAGTGCATCATGCAATGTAGCCTGAATAAAATAATAATATTAAAGTGGCAATGGCATGCAATGTAATTTTTAATTGAATCAAAAATAGAGGGTTTCTCCTCTCTCTTCATTGCTTGATCGGCCGAGCGTGGTTGGTGGCGAGAGTTGACGGGATGGTGCACCTCGACGAGTGCTTCGCGATGGTGGTGATGTGGTGGCCGGACGGTGGAGGAGAAGAACGCTGATGTTGGGTTCTGTTGGAGGAGATGAACCATGTGTGGAGAGGAGGAAGAGCTACTGCTTGCGTGCATGCGGCTGTGCGATGGGTGCACGCACAAGGGCGCGCGAGGTGGCCGCCTATAGGCGTGCCTGCCTGCGGGCGTGCTACGGCCTGTGGGCATGCTGCGGCCTTCGGGCATGCTGCGGCTTGCGGGTGTGCTACTGCCTGCAGGTGGTCTTGGTCACGCGCGGGTTCGGTGAGGGTGCCACACGGTGATCTGCGCGCAGGGGGTGCGTTGGAGGCGCGCGCTGGTTGTGGAGGCAATGTTTGCGGGCGCGTGCTGGTTGCTACAGAGAGGAAGAGGGAGACGGACCGGCACGTGCGTGGTGTTTGTAGGGCACACGGTGGGGTAGGCTGCGGTGTGGGGATCTTTGCATGTGGTGGGGGCGCGCTTGCAGGGGCTGTGGTGGGAGAACGTTGCTCTGCTTGCAAGGCATGCTGAGGTTGTGGCAATGGCGCTGCGAGGGGGCAGGCTTGCAAGGGCGCGGCTGCAGGCGTGTGGTGGGAGGATGGTGTAGCGCACAAGGGCTGGAGGTAGTGCTGCGAGAGGATGGTGCAAGATGGAGGGGCACTGCACACTGGGGGTGCACTGTGGAAGCTGTGGTGTTGGAGAGGTTGGAGCACATTTGCAGGCAGGATGGATCCACCATGCACGCCTTCTCCATGTGCACGCAGTATCTTCTCCTCGATGGTCTTTCCCTCCAAGCCCTTCAGCTTTTCTTTTATCTCCTTCCCCGGAGCAAGTCAAGGGATTTTCAAATCCCTTACTAAACTTGGCTGGCGGCTGTTGATAGAGTTGTTGAGGCCGGCCGGAGGTTGAGAGATTTGTGGGGGGGGGGATATCTCTTCACCACCCTTTTCTTTGCGCAAATTATTCCTACAATAATGAAACATAAAATAATAACATAATAAGTTATAGAATAAATGTAAACTTAAATAATGATGCATGCAATCATTTAATGACCTAATATGGTTATTAACAAACATAAAATATTAGAATAGAATTACTTATGCGTAACAATAGTCCATTAAAATAGACTCATCAAATACCCCCATGCCTAAGATTTTCTAGTCCCTAGCAAAAATGAAAAATAATAGAAGTAATCAGAAGATTTCTTCTTTTCTTATTTCAAAACTTTAGAGATCCAAAAAAATGTGACGTGATAATAACCTAGGTAACAGATCTAAGTGAAAAGTCAATTCGCATTTGCAGTTCATACTTATCCCTTAGTAAATATTTCTATCAGGATAGGCAACTACTTCCCTCGAGGATAAAGCAAAAAATAATCTGTAAATTGACCCCGGCTTTAGGCTTAGGTAGGAGATATCGAGTTGAATGGATTTGTATTTGGTGACACACACTCATCTGGTGCTACATGTAGTCTAGTACTACAAACTCCAGATCTCTAGACTATTAGACAAGTCAACTCAGAGAGAGGCTAAACAACTATGCTCTCTTGATGTTCCTTGGCGCTCTCTTTTCTTTCTTTCCTTTCTGAGATCACAAATCTAGCCAGATTTAGTAATTGTACTCACTCTTTGGTTGCCTCACATGGCATTCACACTTCAATTAAAGTCCTAATAACTCTACAACTAAGTTAGAGTCCTCAGCCAGTATTCGAGCAATCAGAAATACTAAAATGTAGGTATGGATCATATTTGGTGGATCGTGATAGGTGTTTTTATTGCCTCAAAAATAATGTTACAAACTTGGACTCTTTTCTTTTTCTTTTCTCTTTCTCTTTTCTTCTTCTATTCTCTTTCTTTTATAAATAATATAATTGTTTCTTCTCTTTTTTTTTTTCTTTTTCTTTCTTTATAAATCAACATAACATGACATAGACTTTTATTTATGAGGCATTATTAGGGATGATGATGGTCAAGAGGATATTGTGTGGCTTATTTGGTGGAAGTGACTATTCTCGGCACCAAGAAGGAATGGATAGGATAGGCGTATTTCTGACCTTTGACATTATTACCCTCCTTCAGCCGAGGACTCTATGAAGGACAGTCGTAACCATCCACCATAGTCATAGCTTTATTAAGACTCAATCTCTGTATATCTGCCTTATTTGGTCTCTCAGGAATGCACACAAAGTACGCACACAGGAACAGAGAGCGAAAACTATGCTTAACTTTGAAGTATCATCATCTAATTATCCAAAACTTAAGAGTCCTTGCACTAGACTTAGCGCACCAGTAATCTCTCTACTTTCTTCTTACAAATATGGGGTGGATCTACTAGAAGATAGTATGCTTGACTCCCTATTAACTGTCCAAGGGTTTAGTAGACTAAAAATGCTTATTGGTTTTCTTCAAAGATCCATTATCTAGTCTACGTGCACGTGAAGTAAATGTACTGGATTCTAAACTTAAGAAACAATTTAAGAAGAAAATTCTTTAATGACACCTCCATGACAATGACGTTTTGCTAGGAACTAACCAATTCATCTCAAGAAAATAAGAGTTTTTTTTTATATGTATGCAAATATTTATAAATGCTATAAACATTTTCAGGTTATACCCCCCCATGCCTAAGACTTACAACGTCCTCATTGGCAAAATGCAGACATAGAAGAATATCACCTGAGGAGGAGAGTGGGAGGAGCTAACACTCCTCAAGCCGAAGTGCGTCTAGAACCTGGCCATTTGAAAGAGTATATAAGGTTTAAGTCATTGGCCATTTACCTTAAAACTCTCACCTGAAGTAGGGTTTCAAATTTCTACAGCTCCATGAGGGAAAGTATTAATAACAACGTATGACCCATCCCAGCGGGACTTAAGCTTTCCAGGAAATAATTTAAGTTAGGAATTGAAAAGCCAAACCCACTGGTTGGGCTCAAAAGTCTTTCTAATGATGTGTTTATCATGGAAGACCTTTGTACGTTGCTTGTAAGCTTGAGAAGTTTCATAGGCTTCATTACGAAGCTCCTCAAGCTCACTTAATTCTAACATGCGTGCCTTTCCCTCTTTATCCAAATTCAAGTTAATGTTTTTAATAGCCCGATAAGCTTTATGTTGGATTTCAACAGGAAGGTGGCACGCTTTTCTGTAGACAAGACTGAAAGGAGACATGCCCAAAGGAGTCTTATACGTGGTTCTGTAGGCCCAAAGAGCATCATTTAGTTTTTTAGACCAATCCTTTCAATCGGGCTTGACAGTTTTTTCTAAAATTCACTTAATCTCCCTATTAGACACTTCAACTTGTCCACTCATTTGGGGATGGTAAGGTGTGGCTATCATGTGGTTGACTCCCAAATTTTGGAGTAGTCTTATGAAGTGTACATTTTTGAAGTGAGGTCCTCCATCACTTATGATCGTCCTTGGGCACCCATACCGAGAAATGATATTAGCCTTAACAAAGCCCAAGACCATGGAATGGTCATTGGTTCGCGTGGGTGTGGCTTCTATCCATTTCGATACATAGTCTACAGCCACCAGAATGTATTCATATCCGAAGGACACATGAAAGGGACCCATGAAGTCAATGCCCCGAATATCAAAGATCTCAACAGGTAGGATTGGTTGTTGGGGCATCTCATCCCTTTTTCCAATGGTTCCCGTTTGCTGGCAACGTAGACATGCGCCCACATACATATGTGCATCTCGGAATAATGTGGGCCACCAAAAGCCAGACTGAAGAACCTTATGGGCAATCTTCTTCCCACTAAAATGTCCCCCACAATGGAGGTCATGGCAGAAACTCAGAACACTTCTTTGTTCTTCATTAGGGAGGCAACGACGAAAAAGTTGGTCAGGGCCTACTCTAAAAAGCTCAGGTTCCTCCCAATGATAAAATTTAGCGTTAGCAAGAAACCTGTCTCACTTCTGCTTGTCCCAAGTACTGGGGGTAATGCCCATGACCAGATAGTTCATTTTATCAGCGAACCAAGGAGTTTTAGCCTCCACGGCCATCAGAGACTCATTAGGGAAAGCCTCTTGAATACCGCCAGTAGGGTTTGATGCCTCAATAGGGATCCTAAACAGATGATCTGCTACCACATTCTCAACTCCTTTCATATCTTTAATTTGCAGGTCAAATTCCTGGAGTAGCAAAATCCAATGAATTAGGCGAGGTTTAGTATCCTTTTTAGCAAGAAGATGCTTTAGGGCAGAATGATCAGTGAACACCACAACCTTGGATCCCAAAAGATAAGACCGAAACTTTGCTAAAGCAAATACTACAACAAGAAGTTCCTTTTCAGTGATCATGTAGTTTTGCTGAGGATCCGTAAGGGTCTTGCTGGCATAATGCAGCACATGAGGTTTGCCATCAACCCTTTGACCTAAGACCGCTCCCACTGCAAAATTAGAAGCATCACACATTAGCTCAAACGGGAGGGTTTAATCTGGTGCTTGGAGAATCGGCACGGTAATAAGGCTTTCTTCAAGACTTGGAAAGCCTCGCCACATCTATCATTAAAATCGAAGGAGACATCCTTCACTAACAGGTCACAGAGTGGCTTAGAGATTTTACTGAAATCTCTAATGAAGCACCTATAAAATCCAGCATGGCCAAGGAAAGATCTAACTTGACAAGCATTGGCAGGCAATGGAAGCTTAGAGATGGAATCAATTTTTGCAACGTCCACCTCTAATCCTCTCTCGAAAACTATATGCCCTAACACAATGCCCTGCTAGACCATAAAGTAGCTTTTCTCCCAGCTAAGCACCAACTTTGCCTCTTCACAATGAGTTAAGACTTTATCAAGGTGCGAAAGGCATAGGTCAAATGACGAGCCATAAATGGAGAAGTCATCGATGAAAATTTCAACGAACTCATCAATCATATCAGAAAAGATAGCCATCATACAACATTGGAAAGTGGCAGGAGCATTACATAACCCAAATGGCATTCGGTGGAACGCAAATGTGCCATACGGACTCGTGAAGGTGGTATGCTCCTGATCATCAGGAAAAATGGCTATCTGATTATACCTAGTGTACCCGTCAAGAAAATAGAAGTACTTGTTCCCCGCTAGTAGTTCCAAAATTTGATTGATAAAAGGTAAGGGGAAATGGTCATTCTGGGTAGCCGTGTTCAAACGGCGGTAATCAATGCAGACCCTCCAACTAGTTGAGGGTCTAGTAGTCACCAGCTCTCCTTGGTCATTCTCTTCCACAGTGATTCTTTCCTTTTTGGGTACTACATGAATAGGATTGACCCATTTACTATCTGAAATGGGATAGATAATCCCTACATCCAGCCATTTCAGAATCTCCTTTCTAACAACATCCCGCATTTCTGGGTTGAGCCTTCTCTGCATTGATAAACGCCAGTTTATCATCATTCTTATGCTTTAAAACTAACCTAGCTCTTAAGATTTTACTCCGCAAACGGGTTTTTGGGTTGCATTTAGGCATAAATTAGGATAGGCATGCATTGCATTTTTATTGCCATTTTAATGTGTTTTTGTGAGTGTTAGGGATGTACTGATGCACAGATCCCTAAAACCCTAGCACTCAAGAAGGCAAATGGTGAAGGAGAAGCCCAAACTAGCTGAAACCCAGCTTGATCCAACTCACCATAGCTGAAACTTAGCTTACTTGAACTAGGGCTAGCTCATCCCAGCTCCATTCAGCTAATCTCAGCTGGATGGCAGCTCAAGAGAGTTCACCTTAGCTCACCCTAGCTCAAGTCAGCTCAGATCCAGCTCAACTTACCTGAGTCTAGCTCATCTCATCTCCCACTAGTTCACAAGGAGCTCTAGCTAGCTCAGCTGAGTTGACATGAGTTCACCCCAGCTCAGATCCAGCTACATCCAGCTCCACTCAACTCCAGCCAGCTGAAAAAGAATTCATCTCAGCTCAGGAAGCTCAAGTCCAGCTCTCGGGGACTCAGCTTAGCTCATCTCAGTTGAGCTAAGCCACCTTAGCTGCCTCAACCAGCTTGATTCTCCCTAGGAGCACTAGACCTAGCTCACCTCAGCTCATTTTGGTAGAAGCTAGCTCACTTTAGCTTGGCTTAGCAACTACCAAAGAACTAGCAAGCTAAGCCAGCTAGAGTAGCCCCATGCCAGCCTCTTCAGCAGCAGCCAACTCCAGCTCCAGCTCCAAACTTCTCCTCAGCTCCTTCCTCCAAACCCTAGCTCCAACATTTTCTCCTCTACACCACCTTTAGCTAAGCTAGCTTAGCTTATCTTAGCTTAGCTTAGCTTAGCTAACAACCAGCTCCTTGGCCATCCATTACCTTAAAAATCAACCCTAGCTAGCTCCACCAACTCAAGCCTACCTAAGCTAGCTACCCTACTTAAGTTGGCGCCACCACCTAGCCACCCCTTCACCCCATTATCTCCATGAAAAGACACTTCAAGTTGGCGCCAAAACCCACCCCTAACCACCCCCATTTTGGCACCAACTTTCAGCCTCTTCATCCACCCTACACCTACCCATATAACACATCCTAGCCATCCACATACCCCCCTTCTAGAACCTTAAGGTGGCTCCACCTAATAGCCTTCTAAAAAGCCCATTTTGGCGCCAACACTAAGGGGTGTCAACACCCATAACTACCCCCTTCGTGTCCCTTAAGGTTGCGCCAACTCTCCTTGGCCATGGGATCTCCAACCACCTCCATCAACTCATCTTGGCCATCCAATTCAAAGGTCACCATAGCCCCCTTCCTATTCTATAAAATGCCACCACCTACCACCATTTTGGGGCATCCTCCCTTAGTATATTTTTCCACCTAAACCACCTATACCTATGGCCAAGAAGAAGGAGTAGAGAAGGAGATTAATGGGGCACATTACCAGCCCCTTTGGTGCCTTCTTCTCCCCACTCTCTTCAACTTTAGCCACGCCAAGGAGGAAGACTCTTCCACTTCAAGGAGGATGGCCAAGCAAAGGAGAAGGACTTAGGGTGGACGTCCACCCGTGGAGAGAAACTTAGGGCATGCCCCCCTAAGGCTTGCCTTGGAGGACATCACCTTGGCGGAGCACTGCAAGGAAGGAGTTGAAGGACTCTTTTCAAGATTGGGAGCCACCAACCTTGGAGCAAGAAGCCCTCTTCTTCACCATCTATCTAGAGGATTTGTGTTTTATTTTCTTATTTGCATTTTTCTAGTAGTACAAGCTTTCCTCTACTAGGCCTTTTGTAAAACACTTTATCAATTATCTAGTTGCCTTCTTTGCATTTCTTGTTTGCATTTCTGTTAGCTTATTTTCAGCATTCTTCACTCCCTCTCCCTAGTTATTCTAGGCCTCGACTTGCCTAGAGTGAGCTTAGGGAGAGGCTCTACTTGCCACATAGAAGTAGTATTTAAATTGAAGTGTAAATCACTTTTCCCACCATCAGTTCGCATGTTGCCTTAGCTTAAAAACAAAAAAATGATATATTGAAAAAAAAATACCAAAAAGAAAGTTGAGATTTATATTCCTAGCAAGAGAATCAATTTTGCAACCATATTGCCTCCTTGGATGACCCTAGATACTTCCCTATCTAGGATTATAAATTTAAGAGCGAAAGAGGATTTACGCGTTACAACGACCTAATTAACAAACCGCGTAAAATCGCTATCACTTTTTGGCGCCGTTGTCGGGGAGGCACGGCTTTGCATTAACTCATTTTCTCTTGCTTGAAGTGGATCTCATCCCCTTCTTCTCTCTTTCTTTTGTGTGTGCAGGAACTACAGCGGGAAGGCGGGAATCTGGAAGCGAGAGCTCAAAGTTCTTTTTCTTCCCACGAAATTCAGGTTGGTTCCTCTTTCTGGTCACATAATTAATTAAAACTACCAAAAATATATTAAACTTGGCTTTCAAGATCCCAAAAAACTTAATTAAGTGGAGTGGTGCATTATAAAATCCATTGTTTGCTTATATGCTTCTTTAACACCACTCCATTGCAAGTATTGGTGTTCTATTTTTCGGGTCCAGATTTCTATCCGAAATTGAAAAATCGATTCCTAACATCACAGGCCTCCTAAAATCATAAAATTTCATAGAGTGATTCCCAATTAAGTTTGGAAGATCTGTTACAAATTTTAGATCAATTGGATTTTCATTTTATTTTTAAAAATTCGTGGATTGCAGAGGGGTCATACCCTTTAATCTTCCTATTTTGTTACTGTCTGAGAATTTTTAGAATTTTTATACTCATCTAATTTTTGTGAAATTTAGCTTTCTGTAATCCTTGTCCAATTTTAGACATCATATAAAATTGCAAAAATTTTCTGAGGTCGGTGGTAATACTGAAAAGTCCACAATACCCACGGGTATCATTTCTGGACTTTGACACCAGTACAATTAAAAATTTAAAATAATTATAAAACAAATTCTTAAAATCTTAAAAAAATCTTTTTTGGAATCCTTGTTTGATTTTCTTCAAAGTAGTGGTGTTTTTTGACTTGTTTGGACCACTACTTAATTCTGAAATCCTAAAAATAATTCATTGGTAGTAAAATTTCTGTCTTAGGGATAATTGGCTTAGAGTTTCTTCTTTCTTTTTAGAGACTCAATTAAAAGGAAATATACAATCACCCATACAACTTGTTTTCCTTTGATTGTGAATTTTCAAACTTGTTTGAAAATTTAATTTGAAAAACCCTAAAACACATTTAATTAAATTGAATCCTAAAAGACATAAATACAAGAAAATTGTGTGACAACTTGATTTTCATTGGAGCCACTCTCCAATTCTTGCACACACACAAAAAAATCAAATAACAGGGCAAAAACCCAATAAACGCCCTCCACATTCCGTGTGCACTATAGCATCCTAGACCTAATTAAAGCTTGTAGCAACTTGACCCCTAAGGCTTTATCAACTTAGGCTTGCTATTTAGGTCTTAAGTTTTCCTTAGTTAGTACCAATTCTGTCATCTATATCTGGTGTTCAGGCTGAGGGGCCATGTCAAACGACCAGGCGCAGGTTTGTACAAGCACCTGGGGTTTTCCCTGGGAAACGTTTGGGCCCAAACCTCCCCTTAAGCAACTTGGCTAGATTTGTTGATAGAACGGGTATTCACTATTGACTACTTATTTCCTATATAGACCAAGTCTTAGGTTGTTATTAGGGAGTCACATTTAAGTTAGGTCTAGTTTTATTTGTTTGAATTGTACACTTTCTCTCATCTCTTTCTCTTCTCCTCCCCTCCCATTCTTCCATTTTATGCACCAGCGACGGTCTCAAAATCCGCACTTGGAAGGACCATTTGATTTCGCCCCCCACGCAAAAAGACCACTTTTTCTGTCTTCTTCTCCTGAAAAAATGGAAACACAACAAAATAGGCCCTCTGACCCTTCCACGTCCACCTCTAACCCCACCACTAACCCTAATTCTAACCCTTCCACCCAAAACCCAACCACCAGTAACTTCCCACACTTGGAGCTCCCTAATCTTGAGTTGCCCCACACACAACATCAAGACCCCCTACTTGATCTTTTAAAATTGATGGCTGATCAGATTAATAAATTAAATTCCAATCAACAAACATTGACTAGGAACATCCAAAACCTAGCCAATCCAAGGCCAAACCCACCACCCCGTCAGCAGCCTGTTGTTCCTCTAAAAGATTTCTATGATCCGTCTTATTATGAGGAACGACCAGGGGTGGTCATACCGGAGGGGGACTTTGAGATCAAGCCTGCCGTCCTGAACCTGATTAAACACTTTCATGGCCTTCCTAGGGAAGACCCTTTCAGCCACCTTGAAGAACTAATTCTTCTTGCACAGACAACCCGTTCCTGAAATGTGCAAGAAGACATATGCCTGATGCGGCTTTTTCCATTATCTCTTAAAGATAAGGCCGCTTATTGGTTCAGGACCATTGGCCGACCCATCACAACATGGCCTCAACTCAAAAGCGCCTTCCTCAAGAAATTCTTTCCCATAGGTCATACCAATTCTTTACTAAGATCTATTACGACCTTTCACCAAAAATCTGGTGAAACTTTCCATGATGCTTGGGAAAGATTTCAAGACCTTTTAAGAAGTTGCCCGCACCACGAGATTCCTTTATGGCAGCTCGTGCAAATCTTCTATCATGGATTAGAAGATCAAATCCAACATTTTGTCGACGCCTCGTGTGGCGGCAACTTCTTAAATAAAGATGCTGAAAGTGCCTATGATCTGTTTGAAGAAATGAGTGAAAACTCATTTAATCAAGCTTCCATGAACACATTTTGCAGAATCCAAAACCTGCAGTTTGGTGTTCATGAAATAGGCACTCAATCTATCCCGGTCACCCAAGACGATCTTCAATTGATCGCTCAGAAACTCGACCAGATGCATATTAATCAGAAAGAAATTGAGGAAAGACTCGCCACATCAACTCAAGCTCCACACCCATATCTAACCCAACCTAACTTTCCACGAAGAGAAAATTTGCACAATCTCAACACTACTCCTGCTGATTATTCTGAGGTTGCCCATGATTCACTGGGGAATTATAATTATCCAGATCTTAACCCCACCCAAAATATTTCTACCATCCAGGAGCCCTTTAAAAATTCTTCCAATTGGAAAAATTACCCAAACTACTCCTGGAATAATCAAGTTTCCTCCCAACCACATCATTTTAATGGGTATGGATCGAATCCAAACTTCCATCCTGGGCCATCCCAACAAGATATCAATGCCCAGATGCTGCGAGCCCTACAGGATATGCAAACAAAAATGACAGAAGTAACCCGCACCATTACAAATCTGAACAATCAGATTGGGGTTGCTCCTACGCAAAGACCTGTAGGACATCTTCCGTCCCAACCCATACCCAATCCCAATCACCAAGGGAACCATTATATGGGTAGAAATCCACACTATCCAAATCAGCCTCCTCCTAATCCACCAGCTCAGCAGCCGCCCAGGTTTCTGCAATCACAGGCCCCCCCACCTCCTCCAAATAATAATCCGACTGCACATGCAGTTACTTTGAGGAGTGGGAAAGCCACCACTGACCCTGGGCCTTCACACGAACCTGGTAAGATACATGTGCAAATTGACTCCCCACCTCCCCATCAGGAAGAAAAAGAAAAACCAAAATCTCAAGACAAGATCCCTTTCCCACAAGCTCTCTACCCCACCACCAACAAAAAAAAGAAATCTGAGCCCACTACAGAAGAACTCATGGAGCTATTTGGGCAAGTTCATATCAATATCCCTCTCCTAGATGCCATTAAATATATACCTGCCTATGCTAAATTTTAAAGGAGATTTATACTCCAAATAGGCAGGCCAAAAATCTAGGATAGGTGCATCTTTCGGAGACAGTAAGCTCTGTCATACAGAGTAAGCTGCCTCCTAAGATGAAAGATCCAGGGGCGCCTTTAATTTCTGTAATTATTGATGACACTACATTTAATCGCGCCCTCCTTGATCTTGGTGCCTCAGTAAATATTATTCCCACGAGTTTATTCGAAGAATTTCATATCGGTGAATTAAAACCCATCGAGGTTACCCTGCAATTAGCCGACCGATCTACAATCAAACCTTGTGGGATTGTCGAGGATGTATTAGTCAAGGTCCAGAATTGTGTCTTCCCTGCAGACTTTTTGGTTCTTGACATTGAGGCACCCGAATCATTATTGGACTCCCCGATAATCCTTGGATGCCCCTTTTTGGCCACTACAAAGTTAAATATCAATTGCCACACAGGCAAAATGAATATCACCTGTGCAGGCCAAACTATCACTTTAGATATTTTTAAATCCTCCAGGAGATTCCATGATGATAACTTCTTTGAGGACTCAGATACTGAAATTTCCAATATGGTGGAGGAGACAATGTTAATAGATACCCTTACCGACCACAATTTTTTTGAGGACTCTGATTCAGACTCAGTGGTCAGCGAAATCTGTGATCCGGAAACTTGTCTTGACTCCAAATTTATTCCTAATAACTCCCCTAACCCACCCACTATTCACGCACCTAATTTTTCCACACTAACTCACCATTCCTTCCCCGACCTCTTTCTTACGGACCTGCCACCAACCCCGCCCGAGTTTGGCACCCAACCTGAATTAAAACCATGGCCAGACTCGGGCCACACTTATCAATTTCCATCTCACTTTGATCCCAATATTATTTCTAATCAATTTTCTAGGGATCTAGACGAAGACACCTTTTTTACGGGCATCCAAGTGTCCAATTATTTACATGATTTTCCGTCTTCTGTGCATACCTTCACGCCCGGTTGAATGGCGTAAAAGATAGCACTGGATGGGAGGTAACCCATCATTTTTTCTTGCTTTCCTTTGTTCTTCTTTTTCCAGGTTTTGTTCATCCTAAACTCGACCGTTCTTCACTAAGGTGATCCCTTTTCCCTCCTAATGCATGAGGACATGGCATATCTTAAGCATGGGGGGGTGTTTTTAAATTTTTACGATCGATTTAAGACGTTCAAAACCTAAAAACATGCAATTTTCTTTAATTTATTTCCTGCTTGCAAACCCCAAAAAAAAAAATTGTTGAAAACTTTTTGAGGAAAAAATTTTTGAAATCGGGACTAAGGTTGAAAAATTCACCTCTGGTACAATGGGATTTAATCTTTAACAAACTAAGGATGAGGATATGGATCTGATCATTAGAATTTCAGGGTCTATTTTAGACTAGATCAGATATCCTTCTCTAAAATCCCACCTGAACTCATGATAGTTCAGGTGACTTGATCCTATTTTGTAATATGGAAAGTATTTGACTTAGTTTCTGATTCAAAAACTTGCGGGTCTCAAGAAACTTCTTGTGTCAATTTTCACACACAAGCCAACACTTAAAAACAACTAAAAATTTGAAAAACTCCCTTGTTTGGATTTAGTAAAAGTCTGAAGCAGATCATTGGTTTGAGTTCCCACCGCCGAGAAGAAGGAAAATACCTTCTTTGAGGATGCGATGTCAACATGTTACCGCATCAGCGCTGCTCTATATCTATATTTCATATCTTTAGACGGAACATTAAAGCGCATTTCAGCAGCTCAAGTGTCTTGGACGGTGCTCTACCTATAGCGTCGGAGTAAGAGCTTGAGTTTGCTTGGAGCGCCCCTTTTCACCGCATCGTGTTTTGGGGTTGTGAGCTCCTGGGTGGTGTCATGGACAGTGCTATCCCGAAGTACTGGCGACAGAGCCCCCTCGAGGAATGGTACCGGGAATGATGATCCCGACACATCTGTTGTAAGACTAAGCTAAAAATAAGCATGGGGGAGAAAAAAAAATAATAATAATAATAATAACACGTCCTTATAAATGTTGGCTTTTCACAAGCACAGACACAAGGTTTTAAAGGAATTTTTAAGTTGCGAATCAGATTCACGAGCCAGAAAAATCCTAAAAACAAACATTTCAAGTCATCTGAATTAACAAGGGGTTAATTTGTGAATTTTCTAGAGGATATATTGATCCCGTTCTATCTAATGGTTAGATCCAAAAACAAATCCTGATGTTTATCTTCAACAAATCCCGTACCTCCTGTGTTTTAATCTACCAAGGTCCCTTAATCTCTTTTTCTCCTCAAAAGTCAAAAAATTAGATTTCCCAAAAATTTCGTTTTCCAAAAAAAAAAATTTAAAGTTTTGCTAAGAGACTAGCAAAAGATAAGCATGGGGGTGTGATAAACGCCAGTTTATCATCATTCTTATGCTTTAAAACTAACCTAGCTCTTAGGATTTTACTCCGCAAATGGGTTTTTGGGCTACATTTAGGCATAAATTAGGATAGGCATGCATTGCATTTTTATTATCATTTTAATGTGTTTTTGTGAGTGTTAGGGATGTACTGATGCACAGATCCCTAAAACCCTAGCACTCAAGAAGGCAAATGGTGAAGGAGAAGCCCAGACTAGCTGGAACCCAGCTTGATCCAGCTCACCACAGTTGAAACTTAGCTTACTTGAACTAGGGTTAGCTCATCCCAGCTCCATTCAGCTAATCTCAGCTAGATGGCAGCTCAAGAGAGTTCACCTTAGATCACCGTAGCTCAAGTCAGCTCAGATCCAGTTCAACTTAGCTGAGTCTAGCTCATCTCAGCTCCCACTAGTTCACAGGGAGCTCTAGCTAGCTCAGCTGAGTTGACATGAGTCCACCCCAGCTCAGATCCAGCTACATCCAGCTCCACTCAACTCCAGCCAGCTGAAGAAGAATTCATCTCAGCTCAGGAAGCTCAAGTCCAGCTCCCGGGGACTCAGCTTAGCTCATCTCAGTTGAGCTAAGCTACCTTAACTGCCTCAACCAGCTTGATTCTCCCTAGGAGCACCAGACCTAGCTCACCTCAGCTCATTTTGGTAGAAGCTAGCTCACTTTAGCTTGGCTTAGCAACTAGCAAAGAACTAGCAAGCTAAGCCAGCTAGAGTAGCCCCATGCCAACCTCTTCAGCAGCAGCCAACTCCAGCTCCAGCTCCAGACTTCTCCTCCTCAGCTCCTTCCTCCAAACCCTAGCTCCAACACCTTCTCCTCTACTCCACCTTTAGCTAAGCTAGCTTAGCTTATCTTATCTTAGCTTAGCTTAGCTAACAACCAGCTCCTTGGCCATCCATTACCTTAAAAATCAACCCTAGCTAGCTCCACCAACTCAAGCCTACCTAAGCTAGCTACCCTACTTAAGTTGGCGCCATCACCTAGCCACCCCTTCACCCCATTATCTCCACCAAAAGACACTTCAAGTTGGCGCCAAAAACCACCCCTAACCACCCCCATTTTGGCACCAACTTTCAGCCTCTTCATCCACCCTACACCTACCCATATAACACATCCTAGCCATCCACATACCCCCCTTCTAGAACCTTAAGGTGGAGCAACCTAATAGCCTTCCAAAAAGCCCATTTTGGCGCCAACACTAAGGGGTGTCAACACCCATAACTACCCCCTTGGTGTCCCTTAAGGTGGCGCCAACTCTCCTTGGCCATGGGATCTCCAACCACCTCCATCAACTCATCTTGGCCATCCAATTCAAAGGTCACCATAGCCCCCTTCCTATTCTATAAAAAGCCACCACCTACCACCATTTTGGGGCATCCTCCCTTAGTATATTTTTCCACCTAAACCACCTATACCTATTGATGAGAACCTCATCATGAGCCATAACTAGCTCATTTTGACCCAATACAAAGGATAAAAGCTCCTACATATCTCAAGGAAAGGTTTAACTCAGAGAATTCTGAGTTTGAGAAGAAAACCAGTCATAAGGGGTAAAAGTGCAATTTTACCAGTATAATCTGCATACAGGGTAATTCTGGGCCCAAACACAGGTCAAAACAGCTTAATAAGAATAAAAGTGGGATGAGATGATCTAGCAAGGGCTACAGCACTTCCAAGGAACCAAATGATAATCTCTAACCCTAAAACAACCCACTTCAATTCACAAGGTTCGAGGCAAAGTAAAAATAGAATAAACCCTCTAAAATTCATAGAAAAATAATCTCTAGGGTTTAGAACCTTCAATTTGGCCTTTAGAACCCATTTTGACCTACATTGAGAACCATGCCCAATTGATAACTTAATTTGGGTCTTTACGCAAATTGACCGGTCAAACAAGGTTTAATATGAAAATGAAATTCACCATCAGATTCCTTAGGTCCTAATTAGTCATGCATAAAAACTTGAGCCTAAGAAGAAACCTCCTTGACCGACTTTACACTTTGGTCCTCATATATTTACTCTTTGGCCCTCAACTTTTGAACCCTCGCATTTTGGCCCCTAACTCTCCTTCGTTCTTTGCAATCAGGTCCCTCCTGCAAAACCCTGCCAGCACCATGCTCCGGCGACCTTGCGCGGAGCATGGCGCCGCGCAGGGTAAGGTAGGGGACCTGGCAAGTAAACCGGGGGTGCCCTGCGTCGTCAGCCGTCGCAGGAGCACCCCCATGGTCATTGTAGCCCCCCATACCGGCCGTGCGAACGCACGGACGGTATGGGTTCGTGTTCCGACCATTCTCCGGCGAGGGAGACACGTCGTCTCCCTCCGCCTGCCTCCCTGTTTCATCCCTATAAATACCCCCCGCTGCTCCACCGACCAGGGCAGCCTGGATCTGACGGAGAAAACCCCCAGCTTTCTTCTCTTCTTCCTCCGGCAGACGCTCACCAGCTCCGGCGGCTTCCTCCCCCTCCACCTCTTCGCTCTGCCGCAATACCAGCAGCAGAGACTTCCTCCCCTGTTCTTCCCGCGCCACGCCGCACCCAGCTGGCGCCTCTCCAGCCCTCTGCTCGCCGCCGCCCCTCTCCCTGAGCATCGTCTTCTCCGGCGACAGTCGATACGACTGTCGCCCTGTTCCTCCTCCTTCGTCCCTGCAAGTAAGTTAGACCTACTCCCCTTCTTCTCCTCTTTCTTTCCCCGCTTTCAATTTAGTCAATTAAACCCTCGACCGCTCCTGTTCACCCTCACCCTCTCCGCCTCCGACCACCCTCCGGCGAGCCGCGCCCATCACCTCAGCGACCCACACGGCTCGCCGACCACCGCAGAACATCCGCCTCCTCACCCTGATCCTCTTCCGCCCCTCCACTTCCCACCAAACACCCTCTGCAGATCCACCGAACACACCCACTTCTTCGCTCACAGTTTGACCTAGGACGACCTGTTGGCTCCATCACG
This sequence comes from Thalassia testudinum, assembly GCA_037157565.1. Lineage (NCBI taxonomy): Eukaryota > Viridiplantae > Streptophyta > Magnoliopsida > Alismatales > Hydrocharitaceae > Thalassia > Thalassia testudinum. The sequence continues at coordinate 51,380,399 of JAZHRO010000055.1, forward strand.
CCCCCTGCAGACCCCCTGACCACCTTCGCCGTGCCACGGCGAAGGTTCCCCGCCTGTCTGATTTGGCCGAGAGGCCGTTCTTCTGTGACCAGGTGACTCGCCCGCCGTCGCCATTACTGAGCAGGCAGAGCTCCTTCACCTGCAGGTGCAGGCACGCCTTCGCCCAGGTTCGACTCCCAGGTTGCGCAGGGAGTCTCCGCGAAACGTCCCAGGCTCGCAGATGGGGCGAAAGCAGCGCGTGAAGCCACGATCGCCCATTGCTCCCTCCGCGACGGGCGCTCAATTGGGGTGGGACATTTAGTCCCACCTCGGAACCTCTCGGAGGCGCGCGGACGCATAAAGGCAAAAAGTGCCTTATGCTGTCTGCCTCCTGACCACGGGGTGAGGTCCCTCTCACCCGACCCGGCCTCGTCCGTGACCACGCTCCCCGGACCTGGCCCGACCCGATTAAACCGACCTGCACTCCTCGCCCACCACGCACGCCGGTGGGCCTGGACCCGGGCCTGACCCGAACCCGATTACCCGGTAGCGCTCTGGGAGAGCTTCCGAAGAGTGATTTCAGAGAGAGAGAGACGCGGGGGGGGGGAGGGTAGAGTAGGTTTTGCCTCTTGACGAAAAACTCTGAAGTGTGCAGGCCAAAGAAGAAGAAGACCCGCGGAAGAAGTGCAGGTGAAGAAGAAGGAGCTGCACTGTAGCAACTGCTCAGTTAAGTCGTCGAAGCACTGGGTCAGACGACGGAAAGTCAGCAGCCAACACAGAAGGCAGGCTGAAGAAGAAGAAGAAGAGTATCACCACGATAACAGCAGGAAGAAGAAGAAGAGCATCACCACGATTGCAGAAGAAGAAGAAGAGAGGTCAAGGCAGAAAACCAAAGAAGAAGAAGAACAAGGAGCTCTGAAGAAAGAAAAACATCACCAACGCAGGAACAGCAGGAAGAAGAAGAAGAGCATCACCATTGCAGAAGAAGATTATCACCGTAGCAGAAACCAAGGAAGAAGAAGAAGGAGATCTGAAGAAAGAGAAAGAAAGAAGAACATCACAACAAATTCTTTCCCTCTCTCTTTATTTTGTAAAAGAATCATGTATATCTCTAGAATACGACTTGCTCCCTGAGTTCGACCTCGGGAACTCTTTCATTTTCCGAGTAAAAAAATTTATATTTGAAATGTTGGCAATAACCGGCCTTACTACAACGTTATAACAAAACCCGGTAAAACCCCACGTTTTCATTTTGGCGCCGTTGCCGGGGAGCAACGGCTATTCTAGAGGTAAACATTCCTGTTTCTTTTAAGTTCTGATAATCTCCTCTCTTTTGTGCAGCTACAGGAACTCAAGAAGACAAGCAACCACACAACCACTCCGAAGACAGGTAAATCTTTTCTCTCACTATTAACCCCTACACTCTAAAGAGGAAGAAAAGAAAAGAACAAGCAATATAGGGCTAACCTGTCTTCCATACTTAGTAACCATAAAAAGTTGCATGTTTTCAACTCATCACTCCTGCACACTATTAAGGGTATTTAAGGGCTAACACATTCTTGCTTGAGCCCTAATTGCCCAACAAAGAATTAAATGGACCAAGTAGAGCCAACATAAGGTCAAACATTAGGATTCCAGTAGAGACACACCCCTTAATCAGGAATTGAGGAAATCCAAAAGAGGTGTGCCCAAGCCATTGATTGAAAATAATTAACAAGAAAAATCCTAAACAATTGGCTCTCTCTAAACACTTGAACCCTAAAAGACAGGACCCAAAAAGCCCTCAAAGAAAACAAGAGGTAAAGTTGACCCCTTTGGGTTAACCAACCTTAAATTAGGTCACTCTTTGCACTTAAAAAGACTAAAGTTCAAGTGAAACCTTAAGCACCCTGATCTTAAAATTGGTAGACTTAAGAGGTCAAGATCCCCATTCTGGTCTACCTGGAACCGCAGTGACAAGAGAGGTCGGGTGGGGGAAACCCTGTAACCCGTGGGGACGCTCTACCGTGTAGGGGTCTTCGCGGGACTCTCCCTCTCTGGCTGCCCAGGTAATTCTCAGGTGGACGATCTTTCTGATCAAGGGGTCCATCTGCCCCGCACCTCTATAGTCACCCAACACATTTTTGGGTGTCTTGATTGGGTCCAGCACCTTCTAAACTTACCTCTCCCAACTGTGCATGTACGGAAGGAGGTCTCTAAGACCACCCTTAAGACCTCCATTAGAAATTCGCTCTCGTCAAGGCCAAGCCTCGGCGCCCGTATTTGTGCAGCAACACCCTCACATTATTCTCTCTTCTGATTCAGAACCAAGTTCTTCTTCTTCCCCCATCATGGCTCAGCCAGTCGAGGAAGAAAATAATCTGGAACACCAGCTCCAGCGACTCAATGACCTCTTCCAAAACTTCGTACACCCACCACAGCGTCCTATGATGCGGGACCACTACAATCCTGCTGCGGTGGCCATTGAGCCTCGAGTTAGAATCCCGATTGGAGGACCTGATTCCGAACTAAAGCCCAACATGATTCACGCTATACCTAAATTCCATGGGCTTAATTCTGAAGATCCCTTCCAGCACATCAAACAGCTAAAGCATCTGGCCCACACTTTTGGATCAGATGCGCAAAATCGGGATATTCTTCTCATGAAGATGTTCTCCTTTTCTCTTATGGACAAGGCCGCCCATTGGTATCAAACTCAGACCCGGCCGATCAACACTTGGGAAGAACTCCAATCCGAGTTTTTGAAAAAGTTCTTTCCCGTTGGTCGGACCAACGCCTTGCGCCATCAGATTACACACTTCACTCAACAATCAGGAGAACCTCTCCATGAGGCATGGGATCGTTTTCAGGATCTCATGAGGAAGTGCCCCCATCACGGAGTTCCTAAATGGGAACAAGTCCAATCTTTTTACCAGGGACTCCGTGAGGACATCCGCCTTTTCGTCAATGCAACCTGCGGAGGAAACATCATGGGTCAACATGAAGACACCGTATGGGAGATTCTCGAAAACATGTGCGAGAACTCCATCAACAATGACTCCATGGGATTATTCGACAGGACGAATACCCGCGCAGCGACGAATCTTAAGGGAGCACATGAGACGCAGGACCTGTCCGCATCAGTCGACCTGGAGTTAATGGCCAGTCGATTGGACAAGGTCTCAATCATTGAAAAGAAGGTGGATGAGCTGACTCAGCACTTGCAGGGAGCCACCTCTGCGCGTAACTCCTTTGCACAACCTCCTTCCACACAGGAGACTGTGCAAAACATCCTCCACCGATCCTCCCCTGGGATGGATCCATATCCATCCCCATCTGATTCTTGGACTGGAAGATCATCCGATCCTTTCTTCACCAGCCGGGGGAACTCCATTCCTCCTTTCCCTGATTCTCAGGAGGTTCCTCAGACCTGCGAGGACCTCAACGCCATCCAGAACGACCCATTCTCCAACACTTACAACCCTGGATGGCGAAGCCATCCCAATTTTCAGTGGGCGGGAAATCCCCAAACCCAAAGACCACCTTTTCAGTCCCGCCCACAGCCCTCTCATCACTACCAGCCGCCTCAGCCTCGGCCCAACCCTACTTATCCATCAGGGCCAAATCAAGATCAAATGTCCTTAATCCTTCAGACTCTGGCTGACATTCAAAAATCGAATGCAGCCATTCAAAAACAGCACATGGACGAGCTTACTGAAGTTAAAACTCAACTGGCCCAGTTGGCAAATTCTCGCCAGCCAGGCACACTCCCTTCCCAACCCCTTCCTAACCCAAATAACGTGCCAACCCAGAAGCGCGTTATGAATCCAAATTTAGGCCACGCTCAATGGATTTATCAGGCCCCCACTGCTCCATCTCCAGACGAGATGGATGCCTCAACTTCTAGTGCGAGATTTCAGCAGCAGCCACCCCTCCTACCAAACCCAAACCAAAATCAGGCCGGATTAAATTCTGTAACAACACGTAGTGGTAAGACAACTCAGGACCCGCATTATCCAAACCACTCCCAGCCTGATAACCATGACCCTAGGATAGTTAGCCAAGGTACCGCTGTTCCAGACCCACAACCTGGACCTATCCTAGAGGAACCAACCAAGATCCCGTTTCCCGAGGCCCTGACCAAGGGAAAGAAGACCACCAAACCCGTGGCCCCTGAGGAGGACCTGGTCAAGCTCTTTGAGCAGGTCCACATAAACATCCCCTTGATGGATGCAATCCGCCACGTACCAGCTTACGCACAATTTCTAAAGGATATATGTACACCCCAGCGTAAGCCGCGAACCAAGGGAGGGAGCCCAATTGTTCTGTCAGAGCAAGCCAGCTCTGTAATCCTTAGTAGACTCCCACCCAAGGCAAAAGATCCTGGAACTCCCCTGATCTCCTGTAAGATAGGTGGTACCCAATTTGATAGAGCATTGTTAGACTTAGGTGCATCTATAAATCTGATACCCACATCCTTACTTGACCATCTGGAAGAATCGGAGCTGAAACCAACCGAGGTGACATTACAATTAGCAGATCGATCTATAAAGTCACCAAAAGGGATTCTCGAGGATGTTATCATGAGAGTGCGGGATTTCTATTTTCCAGTGGACTTTATAGTCTTAGACATGGATGCACCTGAGAACCCTAGGGATACACCAATCATTCTAGGGAGACCTTTCTTGGCTACTGCTAGAGCCAACATCAGCTGTGAGGAGGGCCAAATAGAGCTTAAGTTTGGAGATCAAACACTGAAAATTGATATATTTAAGGCCCAACAAGGAATTAATTGCGGCGTCATCGAGCAAATTTGTGACATCAAGACTTTGGTTGATGAATCACACCTCCAGAATGACTTGAGTATGCCTCATCAACCACAGAAGGATCTTGACCCGCAAACAGAGGAGTCCAATCCAGATGTGAACAACCCAGTAACTCCCACCCTTGAACCTCACATCTATACTGAACCACCCGCTGCTGCTGAAAACCCCATCCTCGAACTGAAACCCCTTCCTGCTCATTTGAAATACATCTTTTTGGGTTCTAATCAGACCCTTCCTGTGATCATCAATTCCAACCTCAGTCCTGAACAGGAATCCCGTCTGATTGTTGTCCTCCAGCAACATCGCAGAGCCATCGGATGGACCCTCGATGATTTGACTGGAATAAGTCCCTCTTATTGTACTCATCATATCTATTCAGAAGAGGGCACACGACCTTCTCGTGAAATGCAGAGACGCTTAAACCCCAATCTGCAGGAGGTCGTGAAAAAGGAGATCATCAAGTGGTTAGATGCCGGGATCATCTACCCGATCTCCGATAGTCGTTGGGTGAGCCCAATTCAGGTCGTGCCTAAGAAGGCAGGACTCACCACTATAACGACTAAGACCGGAGAAATCATTCCTACCCGATTAGCCAACTCGTGGAGAGTCTGTATAGATTACCGTCGACTCAATTCCTCCACGAAGAAGGATCATTTCCCACTACCCTTCATTGATCAAATTCTCGAAAAACTAGCGGGAAATAGGTTCTTCTGTTTTCTTGACGGGTACTCCGGTTATAACCAGGTGGCAATCCATCCTGAGGACCAAGAAAAGACCACATTCACCTGCCCCTTCGGAACATACGCTTTCCGAAGGATGCCTTTCGGTCTTTGCAATGCACCCGCTACTTTTCAGCGATGCATGCTTGCCATATTCTCAGATATGGTAGGTGATTATCTGGAAGTCTTCATGGATGACTTTTCAGTTTTCGGAGCATCATTCGACGATTGCCTCCAACACTTGGTCCAGATACTCAGGCGGTGCATCGACGTGAATTTGGTTCTTTCTTGGGAGAAGAGCCATTTCATGGTGCCTGAGGGAATTGTCCTGGGACACTCAATTTCGGAGAAAGGTATCCAAGTGGATCGAGCTAAGGTTAATCTGATTTCTCACCTTCCTATGCCTAGCTCGATCAGGGACATCCGATCCTTTTTAGGGCATGTCGGTTTTTATCGACGATTTATCCCTGATTTTTCAAAAATCGCACGCCCCCTGACCACTCTTCTCTCCAAGGATGTTCCCTTCCAAATCTCCAAGGAATGCACTCAAGCATTTGAAATCCTGCGTGACCGAGTCACCCAAGCCCCGATCCTACAGTCCCCTGATTGGTCTCAACCCTTTGAGATCATGTGTGATGCATCCGACTTCGATGTAGGAGCGGTTTTGGGGCAGAAAAATGACAAGAAACCTGTGGTCATTTACTACGCCAGCAAAACACTCGATGAGGCTCAGCGTAACTATACAGTTACTGAGAAAGAGCTGCTAGCTGTAGTATTTGCCCTAGAGAAGTTCAGATCGTACCTTCTGGGTTCCCATGTCATCATATACTCGGATCACACGGCTGTGAGGCATCTCCTTGCAAAGAAGGACGCGAAACCTCGATTGATCCGATGGATCTTGCTGTTGCAAGAATTTGACCTCGAGATTCGCGATAAAGCGGGAAAACAAAACGTGGTAGCTGATCACTTGTCCCGTCTTCCTTCTGAAATGATAGACCCTTCCGGACCCATCACTGAGCATTTTCCCGATGAGCACCTGCTGACTATTGGTACTAGCCTTCCATGGTTTGCTAATATTGTAAATTACTTGGCATCTCATCAGACCCCGTCCGATTGGCCGAAGGCCAAGAAAGACAAATTACGCTCCGATGCCAAGTATTACATTTGGGAAGACCCGTACCTCTTCCGCATAGGTGTCGATCAGATCATCCGGAGATGTGTCCCGGAAGGGGAAGTCAACAATATCCTCTCTTTCTGCCATGACCAGGCATGCGGTGGCCATTTTGCCGGGCATAAAACCGCATCAAAAGTCCTCCAGTGCAGCTTTTACTGGCCCACACTGTTCAAAGACGCATACAGTCATTGCAAGGCATGCAGTCGTTGCCAGACTTTGGGCAACATGAGCCATCGCGACATGATGCCTATGCAACCGATTCTAGTATGCGAAATCTTTGATGTTTGGGGGATTGATTTTATGGGCCCCTTTCCTGTTTCGGATGGTTTCGAATACATTCTGTTGGCTGTGGACTACGTGTCCAAATGGATCGAAGCCATACCGACCCGAACCTGTGATCACAAAATCGTTCTCAAATTCATTCATCAACACATTTTCTCAAGGTTCGGGATTCCTCGTGCAATAATCTCTGATGGGGGGACCCATTTCACAAATGCTCAGTTTAGGTCACTGATGACCAAATACGGGGTGTCTCACCGAATCTCTACTCCTTACCACCCCCAAACTAATGGTCTAGCTGAGCTGTCAAATCGGGAGATCAAGAAAATCCTGCAGGTCACTGTTCGACCTGACAGGAAGGACTGGTCGTCCCGACTTCCGGAAGCATTGTGGGCCTATAGGACCGCCCACAAGACCCAATTGGGCATGTCTCCCTTTAGATTGGTGTACGGAAAGGCATGCCACATTCCCATCGAACTGGAGCATAAAGCCTATTGGGCAGTACGGAACTGTAATCTGGATCTTTCTAAGGCTGGGACCCACAGAAAACTCCAAATCAGCGAGATCGATGAATTGCGCATAGACGCATACGAGAACTCGCAAATCTACAAGGAGCGGGTTAAAGCCTTCCACGACAAACACATCTCAAGAAAGATCTTTCATCCTGGTCAAAAGGTCCTACTCTTTGATACCCGACTCAAACTCTTCCCAGGAAAATTGAGATCTAAGTGGGTCGGACCATATTTGGTCCGACAGGTTTTTGGAAATGGAGCAATCGAAATCAGTCCACTCAGCCACGATTCTGAACCTTTCATCGTGAATGGTCAAAGACTCAAGCCGTTCATTGATGTAACTTCTACTGATTTGGCTGAGGCATCTTATATCCTCCTTTCCCCTTGAGCTTATTGCGCCCAGCCGATGGCGTAAAACTCAGCGCTTAACGGGAGGCAGCCCGTCATTCTCTTTGAAAACCTGAAACTTGTTCTGACACCTTTCAGCACTCGAAGTTCACCCTTGTAGACAGCCGACCCCAACTCAGATGTTTGCATCTGGGATTTGAAATCGTCCGCAAAAATTCAACCCGACCCATTCACTCATCCAAATTTCTGTCTTAAGGAATGAACTAAGACCCCCTAGGTTACAATGAGGACATTGCAAATCTTAGGCATGGGGGGGTAGGAAAGTGCAAAAACGTGTAAGAAAAGGTTTCAAACAAAAAATTCACATATGCCAAAAAAAAAAAAAAAAAAAAAAAAAAAAAATTCTTCGAAAAAGAATAAGAGGAGAAGAGGAGAAGGAAAATTTTGTGAAGGAGAAAAGAAACAAAATGAAAAAGGAGCACAAAATTATGAAAAAAAAAAAGTGATAGTCATTAGTAAGGAACTAAGGAATTAACCTAAGTTCTAGACCTCATTCAAGAAAATAACTGAAAAGTGCACAATAAGATTAGTAAGAATGCAAACCTTAGGCATTCTTGAATAGACTCTTAGTACTCATTAAGATCTGGACACTCCTCAAGAGGTTGAGGAAAATGAAAAGCTGAAGTATTAGGTCTAAGGCTTAGGAAGTATTCGGCCTCGTTAACTAATTTTTGGTTTACGGGACTCAGTAACCTAAGCACCCTAATCTCACACACAGCCTGGTTCAGTAAGCGTAAAAATCAGAATCACGCAGAAGCGTCGCAAAAATCTGAAAAAGAACACCTAGAATAGGAATGGCCGATCAACACAAGTTGATTTGGACGAGTTCCCAGCGCGGAGAGGTGGGAAATCCCCTCGAAGATGCGTAACAAAATATCATCTCCTCGGTGCTTGTCTCTTAGGATATTTACATATCCTACGGGGGGCATGTAAGCACTCTGCTGGTTCAGATTCCATGGATGGCATTATCTCGAAGTGTCAATTGCCAGGGTCTGGATTCGGCCACGGAATACCATGGATGGGATTATCTCGAAACCTCAATAGCCAGGGTTCCGGGGGTTGCCATGGGCGGTGCTATCTCGAAGCATCGATCGCCAGGAACCCTTGAGGATTGATGATGGGAGCAAGGAATCTGATACAGACCGTGTTGAAAAGCCAATCCTAGGCTAGAACTAAAAAGAAAAAGAGAGAGAAACTCTCCAAACAGAAAAAACTTTCTATCTCTCTCTTACAAAACGCACTGCGAACTGGGCCAGGGCTAAAATCATTTCAAGCACGGGTGCTTTAACCACGAAGTCCAATAAACCTTAGGTTAGTTCTTGCGGGCCTTAAAAACCTTTGCTAAAAGACTGAGGCTAAGGCTAGACAGATTTGGATCTTGATTGGTACTAGAGTACCTTTTAGGCCTATGGTCAGCATTCTAACCTAATCTATGCTCAAATAAAAAAGGCACTTATCTAAAACCATTAAAAACTTCATGGTCTAGAACAAGGGTTGAAACCTTAAGTTTTTGCTAAGGGACTAGCAAAAGCTAGGCATGGGGGTATGATGAGAACCTCATCATGAGCCATAACTAGCTCATTTTGACCCAATACAAAGGATAAAAGCTCCTACATATCTCAAGGAAAGGCTTAACTCAGAGAATTCTGAGTTTGAGAAGAAAACCAGTCATAAGGGGTAAAAGTGCAATTTTACCAGTATAATCTGCAAACAGGGTAATTCTGGGCCCAAACACAGGTCAAAACAGCTTAATAAGAATAAAAGTGGGATGAGATGATTTAGCAAGGGCTACAGCACTTCCAAGGAACCAAATGATAATCTGTAACCCTAAAACAACCCACTTCAATTCACAAGGTTCGAGGCAAAGTAAAAATAGAATAAACCCTCTAAAATTCATAGAAAAATAATCTCTAGGGTTTAGAACCTTCAATTTGGCCTTTAGAACCCATTTTGACCTACATTGAGAACCATGCCCAATTGATAACTTAATTTGGGTCTTTACGCAAATTGACCGGTCAAACAAGGTTTAATATGAAAATGAAATTCACCATCAGATTCCTTAGGTCCTAATTAGTCATGCATAAAAACTTGAGCCTAAGAAGAAACCTCCTTGACCGACTTTACACTTTGGTCCTCATATATTTACTCTTTGGCCCTCAACTTTTGAACCCTCGCATTTTGGCCCCTAACTCTCCTTCGTTCTTTGCAATCAGGTCCCTCCTGCAAAACCCTGCCAGCACCATGCTCCGGCGACCTTGCGCGGAGCATGGCGCCGCGTAGGGTAAGGTAGGGGACCTGGCAAGTAAACCGGGGGTGCCCTGCGTCGTCAGCCGTCGCAGGAGCACCCCCATGGTCATTGTAGCCCCCCATACCGGCCGTGCGAACGCACGGACGGTATGGGTTCGTGTTCCGACCATTCTCCGGCGAGGGAGACACGTCGTCTCCCTCCGCCTGCCTCCCTGTTTCATCCCTATAAATACCCCCCGCTGCTCCACCGACCAGGGCAGCCTGGATCTGACGGAGAAAACCCCCAGCTTTCTTCTCTTCTTCCTCCGGCAGACGCTCACCAGCTCCGGCGGCTTCCTCCCCCTCCACCTCTTCGCTCTGCCGCAATACCAGCAGCAGAGACTTCCTCCCCTGTTCTTCCCGCGCCACGCCGCACCCAGCTGGCGCCTCTCCAGCCCTCTGCTCGCCGCCGCCCCTCTCCCTGAGCATCGTCTTCTCCGGCGACAGTCGATACGACTATCACCCTGTTCCTCCTCCTTCGTCCCTGCAAGTAAGTTAGACCTACTCCCCTTCTTCTCCTCTTTCTTTCCCCGCTTTCAATTTAGTCAATTAAACCCTCGACCGCTCCTGTTCACCCTCACCCTCTCCGCCTCCGACCACCCTCCGGCGAGCCGCGCCCATCACCTCAGCGACCCACACGGCTCGCCGACCACCGCAGAACATCCGCCTCCTCACCCTGATCCTCTTCCGCCCCTCCACTTCCCACCAAACACCCTCTGCAGATCCACCGAACACACCCACTTCTTCGCTCACAGTTTGACCTAGGACGACCTGTTGGCTCCATCACGCCCCCTGCAGACCCCCTGACCACCTTCGCCGTGCCACGGCGAAGGTTCCCCGCCTGTCTGATTTGGCCGAGAGGCCGTTCTTCTGTGACCAGGTGACTCGCCCGCCGTCGCCATTACTGAGCAGGCAGAGCTCCTTCACCTGCAGGTGCAGGCACGCCTTCGCCCAGGTTCGACTCCCAGGTTGCGCAGGGAGTCTCCGCGAAACGTCCCAGGCTCGCAGATGGGGCGAAAGCAGCGCGTGAAGCCACGATCGCCCATTGCTCCCTCCGCGACGGGCGCTCAATTGGGGTGGGACATTTAGTCCCACCTCGGAACCTCTCGGAGGCGCGCGGACGCATAAAGGCAAAAAGTGCCTTATGCTGTCTGCCTCCTGACCACGGGGTGAGGTCCCTCTCACCCGACCCGGCCTCGTCCGTGACCACGCTCCGCGGACCTGGCCCGACCCGATTAAATCGACCTGCACTCCTCGCCCACCACGCACGCCGGTGGGCCTGGACCCGGGCCTGACCCGAACCCGATTACCCGATAGCGCTCTGGGAGAGCTTCCGAAGAGTGATTTCAGAGAGAGAGAGACGCGGGGGGGGGGAGGGTAGAGTAGGTTTTGCCTCTTGACGAAAAACTCTGAAGTGTGCAGGCCAAAGAAGAAGAAGACCCGCGGAAGAAGTGCAGGTGAAGAAGAAGGAGCTGCACTATAGCAACTGCTCAGTTAAGTCGTCGAAGCACCGGGTCAGACGACGGAAAGTCAGCAGCCAACACAGAAGGCAGGCTGAAGAAGAAGAAGAAGAGTATCACCACGATAACAGCAGGAAGAAGAAGAAGAGCATCACCACGATTGCAGAAGAAGAAGAAGAGAGGTCAAGGCAGAAAACCAAAGAAGAAGAAGAACAAGGAGCTCTGAAGAAAGAAAAACATCACCAACGCAGGAACAGCAGGAAGAAGAAGAAGAGCATCACCATTGCAGAAGAAGATTATCACCGTAGCAGAAACCAAGGAAGAAGAAGAAGGAGATCTGAAGAAAGAGAAAGAAAGAAGAACATCACAACAAATTCTTTCCCTCTCTCTTTATTTTGTAAAAGAATCATGTATATCTCTAGAATACGACTTGCTCCCTGAGTTCGACCTCGGGAACTCTTTCATTTTCCGAGTAAAAAAATTTATATTTGAAATGTTGGCAATAACCGGCCTTACTACAACGTTATAACAAAACCCGGTAAAACCCCACGTTTTCACCTATGGCCAAGAAGAAGGAGTAGAGAAGGAGATTAAAGGGGCACATTACCAGCCCCTTTGGTGCCTTCTTCTCCCCACTCTCTTCAACTTGAGCCACGCCAAGGAGGAGGACTCTCCCACTTCAAGGAGGACGGCCAAGCAAAGGAGAAGGACTTAGGGTGGACGTCCACCCTTGGAGAGAAACTTAGGGCATGCCCCCCTAGGGCTTGCCTTGGAGGACATCACCTTGGCGGAGCACTGCAAGGAAGGAGTTGAAGGACTCTTTTCAACATTGGGAGCCACCAACCTTGGAGCAAGAAGCCCTCTTCTTCACCATCTATCTAGAGGATTTGTGTTTTCTTTTCTTATTTGCATTTTTCTAGTAGTACAAGCTTTCCTCTACTAGGCCTTTTGTAAAACACTTTATCAATTATCTAGTTGCCTTCTTTGGATTTCTTGTTTGCATTTCTATTAGCTTATTTTCAGCATTCTTCACTCCCTCTCCCTAGTTATTCTAGGCCTCGACTTGCCTAGAGTGAGCTTAGGGAGAGGCTCTACTTGCCACATAGAAGTAGTATTTAAATTGAAGTGTAAATCACTTTTCCTGCCATCAGTTCGCTTGTTGCCTTAGCTTAAAAACAAAAAAATGATATATTGAAAAAAAAATACCAAAAAGAAAGTTGAGATTTATATTCCTAGCAAGAGAATCAATTTTGCAACCATATTGCCTCCTTGGACGACCCTAGATACTTCCCTATCTAGGATTATAAATTTAAGAGCGAAAGTGGATTTACGCGTTACAACGACCTAATTAACAAACCACATAAAATCGCTATCATGCATGTCTCGGAAAGGTTTCACGGACTTGTCCATGTATATATGATGCATGCAAAGAGAGGGATCAACACCCTTAATATCAGCAATTGACCAGGCAAACGCTTCCTTGTGCCTTTGTAAACACTCAAGCAGAGCTCCCTTCTACAATTCAGATAATGCAGACGAGATAATAACTGGGAGCATGTTATTAGGGCCAAGGAAAGCATATTTCAATGTGCTCGGGAGGGGTTTCAACTCCAACTCAAGAGCCTTTTGGATCGAGGGTTTAAGTTGAGATGTCCCCACCTCAGGTAGTGGATCTACCTTTACGGTCAAGGGTAGGGACAGAGACTCAGTGTGTATCCCCAGCAACTCTTCTAATTCAGCCATTTCCCTTTCAATTTCTTTAATAATCGGGGGATGGTCCTTAGATATGACCTTTTGAAGGCGATCTCTACATAAGAGTGCTGGAGTAGTCTCTTCAATTATTTCATCAACGACCTTAATCTGATAACAATCTTCAAATCCGGATTGCTTGTAAGTATCAAAAACATTCAACCGGATCTTCTTATTCCCGAAGCCCATTTTAAGTGCCCCAAATCTACAATTGATAGAGGCATTGGCTATGGCCAAGAAGGGGCATCCCAGAATAAAGGATGGCTTTGTGGGCTTATTTGATGGGTCAGTATCAAGCACTAGAAAGTCAACAGGGAAGAAGTTCTCCACTCTTACAAGGACATCTTCCAACAATCCCTGTGGTGTCTTAAGTGATTTGTCTGTGACATGGAGGATTACTGGACTAGGCTTTAGCTTGCCTCCTCCCAAAAGGTCATAGACAGAGCTCGGTAAAATGTTCACCCCCACACCCAGATCAAGTAGAGCCTCGTAAATGTGTTGGTTACCTATAACCACTGAAATATACAGGGCCCCTGGGTCTTTCATTTTGGGGGTGTTTCATGCTGGAGAATCGAGCTAACATGGTCAGGCAAGATGACCTTGGTTTGGACCTGTTTCCTAGATCAGCGCTTTTGGGTGCATAGGTCCTTTAGAAACTTGGCATAGGACAGGATCTGTTTAATAGCTTCCAATAGAGGCAAGTTAATCTGTACTTGCCTAAAAGTGTCCATAATCTCTTCCATCCTATCCTTGGCTCTAGATGAGCCAACAAAAGATTCCCCAGGAGCAGATAGGTGCTCTGGATAGGGCACCCTCGGCTTCTGGGTAGAGGGGTCGTCATGGCAAGAAAAGGGTGGTGGAAGGACGACATCCTCATTGTGGGTGATTTTGTGCGAGGGAGAGCAATGTGGCTCTTCCTCTGTGGAGATGGAAGTCGGGTCAAGTGTAGAAGGGGAAATCTGAGACGTAACCATAGGAGTGTTATCAGGCTTTTCAATCTTCTTTCCACTCCTCAGCACGATCACCGCTTGGGCATGCTCCTTGAATACGACCCCCTTGCCCTTAGGGTTCTCCTCAGAAGAGCTAGGCAGCTTCCCTGGATCACACTGCCCAATTGCCTCAGTAAGATGACCAATTTAGGATTGCATATCAGTAATCATCTTATTCTGAGATTGGATCACCATATTCTGATGCTCTTGCGTCGCTTTCATCATGGCTTTAAGTTCATCCATCTCAGAGGGCTTATTCTGAGGAGGGTTTTCATAAGATGGTTGGTATATGGGTTGGGGAGGTAAGGTTCTTGTATTCCCTGAGTTAGAAGCATCACCTTGCTTCCAAGAGAAGTTTGGATGGTTTTGCCACCCTGGATTATAGGTATTGGAATAAGGGTTATTGCGAGGAGGAGAGTGGAAACCTTGGGCCACGTTCAAGTCAGCCTAAATCAACTCAGGGAATTGATTTTCCTGATGACACTCCGTAGCGGCATGTGTTGTGCTTTGGCAAATGGAGCATTCTCTTGAAGCCTGAAAGATAGAGGCTGCTTGCGGGTTCATGGCGGGGTTTGCTTAAAGCCTATCAAAGTTTTTATTCAATAATTGAATCTGATAAGCCAAATCCTGAGAAGCCTCGACTTCATGGGCCTCTATCTTCCTCTGCAAGATTGATGGTTTCTTTCTTGATAGGCAGAGGACAAATGTATGGAGTTGTTGCTTAATGTTTCAAATAATGCCCAGGCTTCATCCTCAGTTCTGGTCATGAAGGTTCCTGCACAGGCTGCATCGATGGTTCGCCTATGCCTTTCAGATAATCAGTTATAGAACCTTTCGACCAACTGCCATCTTGTCACCTGATGGTGGGGGCATAACCTAAGAAGGTCATTAAAGTGCTCCCAAGTCTCATGAAATTGCTTCCCTTCTTGTTGAGTAAAACCCATAATCTCTCTTCTATAATAGTTGGTCTTACTCATAGGAAAATACTTTTTCAAAAATTCTCCCTTAAGGGTGCCCAATCATTTACCCTTGCATCAAGGGTATGATACTAGTGCTTGGCCTTATCCTTTAGGGAGAATGGAAATAGAGTTCTCATCAGGGCTTCATCAGTAAAGAATTGGAGCTTCACCGTGGAACAGGCCTCGGTGAATTCCTCCAAATGCTGGTAGGGGTACTCCCTAGTAGTACCATAAAAGGAGGGCAACAAAGATATGGTACTGCTCTTGATCTCATATGGATTATCCCCTGTCGGTCATCTCAGTGCATGTGAAGGTTGGTTAGTTGGAATAAAATAGTCCCTTAGGGTCCTTTGTTGATTTGCTCCTTGATCAGCCATGCCTTCTCTTTCCTCTCCTAGGTGAGCTCTCCTAAGAATTCTCTCGAGCTCAGGATCAAACACTAGACTACCCTCAAGAGAGCATCTACCAACCATACAATATCAATCACAATTCAGGTTCTTATTGATTGAGTAAGTGAAACCTCCACTCCAAAGATAAGTTAAAAGGTTAAGGCTTATCCCTCCGTTCCCACGTAAGTGGTATAAGAGGGGTGATGTCTTGAAATCTTAACCTTCTTTGTTGCGGTGGTAGAATTGGTTGATATAGATGGCCAAACAAGTTTTTCACTGCAACTACGTGCCTTAATTCAACCTTCGAGTGCCCTAGGACCTATACTTTGCTTGGATGATACTCCCAGGTGATCAAGTGAGAAGTTACTCTAAGGATGAACAAAGGGATGCAAGTAGGGCGAACCCTTCCTTTGAGGCGATGCGTATGCGGTGCCCCTTAACTACCCTTTTGTTCTTTAAGGGGTGTCCCCCTTCGTGAAGTATCAAAACACTTGGTCAAAAGATAGTACCACCACCACCACAAAGCACAATAGGAGGGTTTGCACCGATAAAGAGATCGGTGCCTATAGCCAAGGAATCGAGCCTTAGTGCAGTGCCTAATGTGCATGCTCAATGTTAGAAGTGCGCATCGCACCGCAAATCTTTTTATTTTTTTTTGAAAACGTAGACAAGTCCCTTAGAATCAGATCAAATGTGAATTGATTTTAAGGTCGAATCTGATTATCAGTCCCACCTTTAGTTAAGCGACCACTGAATTAATAAATTCAAACAACTTGGTGGTCTTGAATTTTAATTTTAATGCAAATGCATGAACAGGAGCTGGATGCAAAAGTTAGAAAGGTGTACCTGTCTCCAACAATCTTCATGCTAATATGCTTGCAATGCAATAATAAGATCTAATGTACTGCTCAATCACCCCTAAATGCATGCACCTAAGGGCATGCAACTCCTAAATATGCAGCTCAATATTTTCTTTTGTTGGTTTTAAAGGCAGGTGAGCAGAAAATGGAATCACTCATGCAGAAAAATGTAAACCCGAGTAGCTAAAGAATGCGGGGACAAACCCCCAAAAATTCAGCCTCGATTATTACAAGGGGGAGAAGACAGAAATAAATTTTGTGACGATGGAGAATCCTCTGTGAAAGTGGGATCCAGGTCTCCTGCGTCTTTTCCTCATGTGGCTTAGCTTGAGGTATGTCGCTGCTTTGTTGCACCTGTCACCCCATTAAATTCCTCGCACAATAAGATAAAGAATGATCAGATATTTATGCAACTAAGAATATTCAAAAATAATAAAGTGAATCTATTGCTTCTGTTGCCTCCCCGGCAACGGCACCATTTGACGAAGAGATTTTCACTTATTTATGAAGATGATAGCAATAAATTGATATGTCGTTGTGTTTTATGTGGTGGAAAATCTCTCAATCAAAAATTAAAATAAATATCAAATTTAACCATAATAAAATGTCGCATCCACAGGGAGGAATAGAACCAATAAATTCACGAGTAGAGGATTATAATGTTTGCAGACAACTTCGCAACTTCAATGCGAGGAATATGCTACTCTAAATGGAGCTTGCAATTTCCTTAAAAGTTTAAGGCTATTTATGCAATTTTCACATCAGAAATCAAGCTCCCTAAAGTATGTATATGATGCATGTATAGTGGCATATCATGTAAATTTGACTTGCATGCAAATCTGATTTGAATTTCAATGTTGAATGATGCACATAACACTAATTAAGTAAATTCACAAAACTATAAGTGCATCCATGCAATGTGGCCTTAATAAAATAATAATATTAAAGTGGCAATGGCATGCAATGCAATTTTTAATTGAATCAAAAACAGTGGATTTCTCCTTTCTCTTCCTCGCTTGAACAGCCATGCGTGGTTGGCGGCAAGAGTCGATGGGATGGTGCACCTCGACGAGTACTTAGCGATGGTGGTGACGCAGTGGCCGGACGATGGAGGAGAAGAACGCCGGCGTTGGGTTCTATTGGAGGAGATGAACCGTGCATGGAGAGGAGGAAGAGCTGCTTCCTGCGAGTGTGCAGCTGCGCAATGGGCACGAGCACAAGGGCACGCGAGGTGGCCACCTGTAGGTGTGGCTGCCTGCGGGTGGGGCTGCCTGCGGGCGTGCTGTGGCCTGCGGGCGTGTTGCTGCCTACGGGCGGTCTTGGCCATGCACAGGTTCGATAAGGATGCCACGCAGTGATTTGCGTGGAGGGGGGGTGCACTGGTGGTGCGTGCTAGTTGCTGTAGAGGAAGAGGGAGACGGACCAACGTGAGCATGGTGTCTGCAGGGCACGCGACGGGGCAGGCTGCGGTGCAGGGATCTTTGCAAGCGGTGGGGGCGTGTTTGCAAGGGCGTGGCTGCAGGCGCGGATGGGAGGATGGTGTAGCGCACAAGGGCTGGAGGTGGTGTTACGGGGGGATGGTGCAGGCTGGTGAGGATGGAGGCACACTGCAAGTGGGGGTATGCGGTGGAAGCTGTGGTGTTGGAGAGGTTGGAGCGCATTTGCAGGCAGGCTGGATGCACCGTGCACGGCTTCTCCACAGTGTACGCAGTATCTTCTCCCTGATGGTCTTTCCCTCCAAGCCCTTCAGCTTTTCTTTTATCTCCTCCCCCGGTGCAAGTCAAGGGATTTTCAAATCCCTTACTAAACTTGGCCGGCGACTGTGGATGGAATTGTTGAGGCTGGCTGGAGGTTGGGAGATTTGTGGGGGGGAAATATCTCTTCACCACCCTTTTCTTTGCACAAATTATTCCTACAATAATGAAACATAAAATAATTACATAATAAGTTATAGAATAAATGTAAACTTAAATAATGATGCATCCAATCATTTAAAGACCTAATGTGGTTATTAACAAACATAAAATGTTAGAATAGAATTACTTAGGTGTAACAATAGTCCATTAAAATGGACTCATCAGGTGTATATGTGATTCACTAGTAAAGATAGGAGTTAGATCAGTATCCTCAATTATTCCTGAAGGAGGATCAGTCTTAATGCTTTGGTGTAAGCCTATATCATTCAATTCTTTGTTCTTCTCGAGGCATAAATCCTCAATTGACATGTTTATCCCCAAGAGTCTCTCCTAGGCTTCTCACTATTGTGTTTGTCCTCCTCTAATATCAACTCCTGGTTTGATGGAGGATGACTCTCAAAAGAAGGGAGGAATCTGGATTTCACCAGATTATTTATATCCTCTAGGGGTAAGTCCTCGAATAATAAATAATCTCTCTGTGATTCACTCCAGATTTTCAATCTGGGTTCCTCCATTGGGTCATCCTCATCCTCTGAAATAGATTCTTTATATCCCTGAGACCAAAATTGATCTAATTCATCCTCCATTCCCTTAGGGTCACCTTCATTGGGTGCATTTAAATCCTCAGGATGCTGAATGGTAGGTGTTGATTCCCTAAGTGGAGGGTCAGGATTAAGCTCACTAAGGGTAGAATGGGATTCCACCAGATAATTAATAGGGGAAGTGACATGAACAATACGACCTTGACCCAGGTTAGTAGGGGTAAGGAAAATACTGTCATTGGGGTCAAGGTCCTCAAGAGGTACCATCTTCCCTTTCTTTTGACTCCAATATAGCTCAGGTGGATAATCACTAGGATCATTCTCCTCTAGTGACCGTGTGATGTAAGCATGTTTATATTACATAAAATGTCTACTTATGCATGTTCTTAAGCATAGAATTGTATTACATACTATAAATATTGCATAGCATGCATCATCTTGCATTTAGATTAGTTTGAATAAAATAGAGGTTAATTGTCTCCTTCTATGTTCACGGACAAGACAACTGTTTATCAGGGCCTCGGATCGAAGATCTAGCCGTCTGGATCCAATCAGGGTGACGATTGGAGTTCAACGACTCCAAGATTGCCCTAATCAGATATCCGAAGCATCAGATAGAGATTGAGGAACCCAAGAAGATCAAGGGCCAAGATGGTGTTAATCCACACTTCAGACGACAAATTCGACTGCACGAATGGATTCATATCGACGATCGTAGCCTAATGGCATAAAAATCGACTCAATCCGATACCCGTGACACCATTTACATCACCGAGAAGATGGATGGCTAAGATGGCGCCACGTGGAGCCATATCAGCCGCTCAACTGGTGGCATGCACTTGCCACGGCTTCTTCTCTTCATCTGAGCGTCACTTCTCCGCCGTTGGATGCTCATCCAACGGTTGCGGGGTGCACATGCACGAATCAAGTACGCGACAAAAATGCGCTTGTAGCGCGTTGGTCGAACACGCTTTCGAGAAGGAGAGACGTTTGTTCGAAGACATGGGTGCCTCAATTTGGCATGGGCGTGAGTGGGCGAGCGGGCGTGAGGAGCGTGCAATCGCGATCGAGTGGCTGTGCGCACCAGATAGTGGCCACACGCCATCAGACGCGTGGCAAGAATGTAGGATCGCATGCGTATGTGCACGTTGAGGAGGCGCGGTGAGGAGCTCTCTTAGCCGTTCAATCTCGCGATCGAACCTCTGAGATTTGAAGGACGTGAACGTGTGTTGCGGCTTGAGGAGATGAGCGGGTGCACGTGCCACCCACGACGCCCACGTTAGTACCTTTAGTGACAAATTTATCCGTCACTAAAGGTCCTGAACTAATGATATTCAACATAAAAAGATCAAATTGCCCTCACTCCTTGCAACTATAAAAGGAGACCCCCTCCATACAGAATTCTTATCCCTTCCTCTTCTCTCCCTCTCCAAAGCTCAAGAGAAGCTTGTCCCACACCCAGGATGCCTCTCAAGAGATAAAGTCAAAATTTTGCCCCCATTTCAGAAGCAGATCTCGCGACGACGACGACGTGCTGCCCCGTTCCCATTCTTCCTGCTTCGTCCTCCTTCTACCTGCTCTGTTCCCCGTCTTCCAGGTGTTGTCCAGTCCGGTTCATCCTCCAAGCGATTGTCAAGGAGGATATCTCTCTCTCCATTCTTTTTACTGCTTTCTAGTGTAATCATTTTCCACTTTCTAGTCATAATGAGTAGTGTAACGAACAACTTTTTGATAATGAAATCCATGTTTATTCTACATCCCTTTTTGCTTTTGTAATATTCTCTCTCTCTCTTCTATTTATTGTAAATAGATAGATAGTTTCCAATTAGCTATTCCGCTCGTGACAAACAAAACAAATGTGTATTTCTAATCAAACGTCTGCCTCCCTGAGTTCGACCTGGGATTTCTATTCCGGTATAAATTTTATTTGTTGAACATGAGTTCTTCGCTTTCAAACTACAACGACAGATTTTCAAAACCAAATACGATAGCGTAGTAACCCCCAGCTTCAACATTTTGGCGCCGTTGCCGGGGAGGAGACGCTCTTTGATTTTTTTTTTTCATGTTTTCCAACTTACGAATCATTTACTTCACTTCTCTCCTTTCTTATTGTGATTTCAGGTACTCTTTTGAGACGAGAAAAAGCGGTAGATTGGAGCAAAGTGCTGTTAAAGGTTCTGTGAGTTTTCCCCCACCTCCCACCCATTAGTTTTCATTTCACCACGTAATAACACAAACATCAATCAACCTAGGTGTTCTTATAAACTCTAAGGCTAGTTTTGTTTATTTGTTTGACACCTACACCCACCTCAACCTCCACATTTAAAAAGAAAAAACTAAAAATATCTCACAGAGGTACACAACCTCATCTGATTTTCAAACTCAACCGGTAAACCGATCTTTCGGATCGGGACACATCTAAACACATAATTGAGTAGAAATCAGATTAGGTTATCACTTGTGTGCCTAATTAAGTGGTGAAAAGGCCAATTGTTTGAGTTGATTAGGCTGCACCATTTTAATTAAAATCAACTCACCAAGTAGCTATCGCATAGGTTCAACTCTTAGGGATTTACTAGGCACTCCACATTCTTTTAAATTTTAAAGGAAAACATCTTCACCTGTGCTTTCAAAACCTGGTGTGCCAACAAAACTTGTTTGAAAATACTTAAAGTTGAATCCTAAAAGCTACTAAGCAAGATTTGAACCCTAAAATTCACCGCATAAAAAAATAATCTTGCTTGAAAACCACTGGTTATGCACACACACACATCAATCAATCATTAAGGGCACAACCCAGATAAAGGGCCCATCACATTCCAAAGCACATTCAAACATAGCCCTAAATAAAATAGATTAGATGTTGGCCGTAAGGATTCCACTCGCTCTTCGGAGCCCAGAACGAGATTATTTTCTATTAGTCTGTTTTTACTGTTCAATCTGATGTCCAGCTAGGGGAGTAGAATCAAATGATTGCGGCTGGGGGGTACACTAGGAACCAGATGTGTAAGCTGAAGGAAGAACCTTCACCCTAGTCCCTCCCTCTAACTGGTTCGATTGAACAGACAGAAGTAGATCAAATCGTTTCTTTATCTCAAGACAGGTTCTGGGAGTCTGTAGGTCTTTAGGCTAGCCTACTTAAGGACAAGTTTGATTGCTTGTATTGCAGGGTGCCTTTCTTCCTCCGGTCTATCATGAATCCTTCCACATTTTATACACATTCCTGCTCTTTCCCTCCTGTTATGAGTTATCCTCAACATTACAATTATCCTGACTCGTACTGTAATCAACCATCAGTTAGTTGGGATAACTCGGATTGGGGATGCAGTTCCAGACCTCCGTGTTTAGGGTCTAACCCTGAACACTATAATTGTGATTTCTGTCCTTCTCAGAGCCACATTGATTATAGATCGCCACCCTTTCATAGACAACCTAATACGATCTACAATTAAGGAGGATACACTGATCCTTACCCATCCTCTGATTACACTGCCTTTAGGTCATCACCACCTTTTGAACAATCCAAAATGACCTTTTATCAGGAAGGGTATCATGAATCTCAATTCTTTAACTCCTCTGTACTGATCCCAAACTCTCCCAACCCTGAAACAAATCATTTGGTTCAAGGTAACCAGGTTCAAGATAAGGTTCTGGCTAATTTGAGGAATATCATACAATCTTTAGAAGTTAAGCCAATACCTTACATTGAAAAATTGGAGCCCCTGATTGAAATGATTGATGATTTGAACAAGTATTTGTTGGATTGGCTCCAGGATGTTAAGGATAAGAACCCAGGTGAGTTTCTACTTAGGAAGTTAGCGTAATTGAGGATGAGATTTGTGATTACTTTAGTTCAATCGTGGGATGATTCCTAGGATGAACCCCCTTCAGGAGAGCCAATGTCAGAACCCGATCAGGCACCTGTTGGGGGGAACATGAGTTACGAGGCTAACCAGATTGAATTAGAGCAACCAATTAAGGATGATCTGATTTCTTCACCTGAAATCCCTGAGTCGAGGTATGAGGAAACGTATGTTTCCATGGACCAGAAAATGACAGATGATTTTGGGACATACATTAATACGGATTTTGATTTCTTTGATTCTGATGGTGAAGATTCAGTTTGCAAAGTCTCACGTGAGTTTACAGAACTTGATTTCTGTGAGACTATTGGGCCTGAGGAATCTGATAGATCATTTGATAGCCCAATAATTGAGGAAATTGATCTTATTGGGGCTCACATGATGGATCTAGAATCACATTTTCTGGAGGATGCAACCCAATGCCCTGATTGTCAGTTACACCCCATTGAGCTTACAGACAATTCTGTTTCTGAGATAATTAGACCCAAGTCAATTCTGATTCAGCCACATCTTTTAGACTTGGAAATTTCAGATAGGGTGATTAATATGCAAGAAGTCCCGGAATTTGACATTCTGAATGAGAAGGATAGGAGCTAGGAAATTTTGATTTGGGAAGCAAACTCCGGAGGAAGTAGAAGACCAAGTCTAAGGGTTCCAATTCATCTGAAACCATCAAACCAGGACCATTACGACATTTGTTCAGAGGATGTCCAACCCAAGCACACATTCATTGATTATCCTTTTGATATCGAATTCTATGTAACCTGACTTTTTAGTCTTGGGTTGCATCCTCATAAACTGTAGGCCCGACCCTGCTTGCATACTGATTTTAGGTTTTGGGTAATTTTTATCCAGAACCTTAGATATTCTCGATTATAGAGTATGGGTCTGCACCACAATCTGGTCCACATTTGTGGACATCTGCTAGCAGGTCAGAGGTTTCATCTTTTTATTCTGATTCTGACCTGCACCTGTGAATTCTTTATTTGTCTTCTTTGTATAGTGTGCCTAGCTGAAGGCACTAAATTCAGCACATATACAGTTTTTCTTTATCTCGGAGCGGACCAGTCATTCATGCAATTCAAGTGCTTTCTACTCTATTCCACTCTGTTTTATGTCTTTTTAATACAATGAGGACATTGCATTAGATAGGCATGGGCGGGTGGATATTCATCTCTGAATTAATTCATCAACTCCATAGATTCATTTTATTTTCTTTTATTTATATATTAAAAAAAAATTTGTGGAATTAGGAAAGAAAACTTGGGCTTAAGAAAATTTTCAATCTTATGAAATATTACATTAGGATATGAACACAGAGACCCTTCAAGTCTTTATGCTTAATCAGCCCATGTATCCACTAAAATGTGGATTTGTTTTTCGAGTCCTCGCCAACCTGAATTCTATTCTAATTTGAGTAAATAAGTTTAGGTGATAAATACACGACTTATCAACCCGCCCTCTGATTTGAGGGAAGCTTAAGTCTAAAGCATCTACACACTATCTTGTCACTGACTCGTTATTTGGCGATTTTAATGAAAATTGGGTAGCTAATGAACCTTCTAGGGTGATATGGCTGGCAAGTTATCATGGGTAATAGCCCATAGGTAGGTTGTCCAGAGCTCAATCACTGGACCATTTTTTCTTGCTGCCTTTAGGTAAATCCTAGACCAGGGAAGCCACCTACTTAAAAAAAAAAAAGAAAAAAAAAAGAAAAAAAAGAAAGTGAAAAAGAAAAGAAAGAAAAGGGGAAAAGAAAAGAAAACAAAAAGAAATAAGCCACACTTCGCCACACGAGTTTGGCTGGTAAGTTGTCAGTGGTAATAGCTCATCGACCGGTTGTCCAGAACCCAACTCAAGAAATGCACTGAAAATTCCCAAAACACTTAGGAAGAAGTGGAGAAGTAGAATAAATCAGGGAGATATACATTGGATTCACCCTTGTGCTGATCCCATAAAAATAAAAGTAGGGAGAAAGCTACCGGTTGTAAAGATACACCTTTAGGCAGAATTCTCTTTTTAAGGTCACTTAGAGGCGTAGAAATCTGAAGTCCGTTCTAATTGCTGATCAACGAGTCTATCACATTCACAATAAGATGCTTAAAACTTAGGGTTCTCATCAAATCTTGGGTGAGTTGAATGGCCATAGAAAGCCACTCTTAAACCCTAAACTCAAAAATTTTAAAAAAAATTAGAAAAGAAGAAAAAAAGAAAGAGAAATTTTTCTTTGAATAAGGCGAGGGCTTGAGGCAGTTTACATTTTGGTAGATACCCAGGCACTGTTGTGTTTTTGAAAGTTCAGATCCTAAGTAAACATTTTCTTAATGTTGAAAATAACTTATGCCCAAATAATCCAAACTAACTCTATTATAAATAGCACAAAGTTTTTGCTAGGGACTACAAAAAGATAGGCATGGGGGTGTGATGTAAACATGTCTATATTACATAAAATGTCTTTTTATGCATGTTCTTAAACATAGAATTGCATTACATACTATAAATATTGCATAGCATGGATCATCTTTTATTTAGATTAGTTTGAATAAAATGGAGGTTAATTGTCTCCTTTTATGTTCAAGGATAGGGCAACTATTTATCGGACCTCGGATCAAAGATCCAACCATACGGATTTGATCAGGGTGACGATTGGAGTTCAACGACTCCAAGATCGCCCTAATCAGATATCCGTAGCATCAAATAGAGACTGAGGAACCCTAGAAGATCAATGGCCAAGATGGTGTCAATCCACACATCAAACGACAAATCTGACGGCATGGATGGATTCGTATCGACGATCGCAGCCTAACGGAATGAAAATCGACTCAATCTGATACCTGTGGCACCATTTACATCACCCAAAAGATGAACGGCCATGATGGCACCACGTGGTGCCATCTCAGCCACTCAATCGACTGTATGCACCTGCTACAGCTTCTCTTCATCTGAGCGTCGCTTCTCCGCCATTGGATGCTCATTGAACGGCTGCGGTGCGCTCATGAACAAATCAAGTGCGTGACACAAACGCGCTTCTAGAGCATTGGTCGAACGCACTTTTGAGAAGGAGAGACGGCCATTCGAAGCCACGGGCGCATCAATTTGGCATGGGCGCGAGCGGGTGAGCGGACGTGAGGAGCGTGCGATCGCAATCGAGCTGCTGTGAGTGCTCGATAGCACCCACGCACCATCGGATGCGCGGTGAGAACGTGAGATCGCATGCGTATGCGTACGCTAAGGAGGCGCAGCAAGGAGCTCTCTCAACCGTTTGATCTCACGATCGAACCTCCGAGATTTGAAGGATGTGAACGTGCGTTGCGGCTTGAGGAGATGAGCAGGCATGTGCATGCTGCCCACTACACCCACGTTCGGACCTTTAGTGCCGGATTTATCCATCACTAAAGGTCCTGAATTAATGATTTTCAACATAAAAAGACTAAATTGCCCTCACTCCTTTCAACTATAAAAGGAGACCCCCTCCATATGAAATTCTTATCTCTTCCTTCTCTTTTCTCCCTCTCCAAAGCTCAAGAGAAGCTTGTCCCACACCCAGGACGCTTCTCAAGAGATAAAGTCAAATTTTCACCCCCATTTCGGAAGTGGATCCTGCGATGATGATGATGTGCTGCCCCATTCCCGTTCTTCCTGCTTCATCCTCCTTCTTCCTGCTCCATTCCCCGTCTTCCAGGCGTCGTCCCGTCCAGCTCGTCCTCCAAGCGATCGTCGAGGAGGATATCTCTCTCTCTCCATTCCTTTAACTAGTTTCTAGAGTAGATTTACTATTTTCTAGTGTAATCATTTTCCTCTTTCTAGTCGTAATGAGTAGTGTAACGAACAACTTTTTGATAATGAAATCCATGTTTATTCTACATCCCTTTTTGCTTTTGTAATATTCTCTCTATCTCTTCTATTTATTGTAAATAGATAAATAGTTTCCAATCAGCTATTCTGCTTCGTGACAAATAAAACAAATACATATTTCTAATCAAACGTCTGCCACCCTAAGTTTGACTCGGGATTTCTATTCCAGTATAAATTTTGTTTGTTGAACATGAGTTCTTCGCTTTCAAACTATAACGACAGGTTTTCAAAACCAAATACGATAGCGTAGTAACTCGTAGCTTCAACATCATGTCTCATTGGGAGAGTCTAAGTGATAGCTACATAAAATGGGATCCCTATTGTCATTGGTTTCCTCAGAATTATTTTCATGATCATGGTCGTATGGGTAGGGATCAGAATTGCTAGGAAGAGCGTAGCTAAGCTGTCTAATTTCATTGTTCAATTGTTGACTATTCCTCAACGTCTCTCCCATAGTTTTCATCATTTCCTTTTGTTGTTTTTGCATTTCTATCATAAAAGAGGAGAGGCTACTACTATCAGATTGGGGAGGATAGTCAATCTTAGGCTCTGGTTGCCTAGGGGTATCGGTCCAACCTCGATATGGAAAATCATGAAGGGTGGGAGGGTTGGGTGTTTGCATAGAAGTAGGTATTCAAGGGTTGGAAAATCCCGTTCCTAGGCTCTGCTCAAAAGTGGGAGTTATCAGGCCAGTACTCCCAGGATAGGAATATGAATAATCCCATGAATTGTCAATGTACCCATCAAAGGATGGTTATGCTCAGGGCATGGGATCCTGGTTAAAAGATGGGAAGTATTGACTCTAATAATCTAAATGATAGGAGTAAGGGTGATCCATTTCTTTAAGCCAAACAGGTTTAACTCTCTTAGGATTTAGAAGAAAGCAAAACACAAGCAGAAACTTCCTACCACTGTCAAGACAAGCACAAATACATTGGGATATGTTTTTAGTAGATTCTAGGTCTTAGGTGTTCAGTTGATGGCCAAACAAGTTTTGCAAGAATTATGCTTCCTAGGTCGACCTTCGTTGGTGCCTACTACCTACTCGCAAGGGATGGAAGTCTCGAATCGAGCCCACGCACGAGGAACCGAAGTAACTTGGTGGATAGGGTTTTTGATTTCCGACTAACTTCCCTTGTGGTACAAATAGGAGAGGTAGAAATTTATCTAGTGACCTTATGTGTGAGGTGCACAGTGTCTCAGGTGTGCAATCATACATTTGAGTTTTGAAATCTCACAAACAAGATCCTTTTCACACAATTTCAAGTCACAGATTTTATAGTCCAATCTCTTAACAGTCCCAATTTTTAAAGTGACCACTGAATTAACCCAATTCAAACACTTTAGTGGTCTTGAAGTTAATTCCAATGCAAATCCATGACAAGTATTTGGTGCTAAAGAGAAGACGTTCCTTACTTCAGCTTTCTTAATGCAAGAATATATGCAATGCAGTAAAGATAAACTAGATGCTACTCATTCAATCCTAGATGGTCGGCCTATTGATATGCAGCTTCTAGCAGGTAGTTCAAAATATTTTTATTTTTATTTTTATTTATAATAATAAGAAGCAAATAAACCTAATCTAACTAACTAACCAACATGCAGTTCAAACAATTCGAATAATCCTTTAATCTAAATAAAATGGGAACACACTCCTGAAAATATACTCCCGCATACAAGAGCGATTAGAAATAAAGAAACACTGGGAACACGTTCCCAAAAATGCCCAACAAGGGTCCACAAGATAGAAATTAAATTCTAATGTCTATCTAAACTAAATATAACTAAGATATAATGACTAAATCAGAAAAAGGTTCCTCCGTATGCCTACGTGCGTGGGATCAAGGCCAGCAAGCACCCGTTGCTAGCCTCCAGGTGGCGTTAAGGTTCACCAAAAATATTTCCTCCATCGTGCGCACCTGTCGCATTCGTTGCGTGTTTTTGCACAGAAGAAGATCCACAATTAGTAATTCTAAAAAGCTTTCAAAATAGCATAAAAATAACATAAAATTCCTGAAAAAATTAATAGGCGTATTTCCTCCCTGGCAACAGTGCCATTTGAAAGTGCAATCTTCGTTTTTGTTGAAAACTTTAACATAAAATGTCGTGTTGTTATAGTTCGTTGTGTGGTAGAAAATTGCTTTTAAAAAATATTTAATAATTCCAAAACTAACCACAAAGAGTTAGGTCATCTCTACAGGGAGGAAATAGCCTATTTAAACTAGTTAATTATGTCTTGTTTATACGAAAATCTCAATGTGTATGCATACTAACAGGTGCATGTGTTTTTAACATAATTTCTTGCTTTAAATAATTAATCAAGAATATAGGTGTGCATATGCAAAATCACAACTATATAATATCATGTAAATTAATGATCTTGATACTGGTAAACACTGTAAATACTAATTTCTATAATATAGCCTATTCACCATAATATATATGACATGCATTAAATCATTCATGAGAGATATTCATCTATAAGTAATTTTGATTAAGTAGAAGGATGGCTATGCAAATTCACCTCAATAATTTAATTCATTAAATGAGGTAATAGTGTTCCCTCGCAATGGCAAGGTTGGTAAATATTAATGGGAAGGAAAACAGAGCATTCCTTCTCTCTCCTTCGTGCATGCGCGAGGAGGGATCTTCTACCGGCCTGTGAGCAATGGAGGCACGTCGAAGGACGGCCGTTGAGATGGCGGTGATGGGGTAGTCGATGGTGGTCGAATGGTGGAGGAGAATGTTGGCCACGTCAACGATAGGTGGCATTCGCGAGTGTCGTGGCGGGCAGCTGGTGGGTGCACGGGGGTTGGGGGCGTGAGACAAGGAGAACGACGAGGTCGACGATGAGTTTGGGTGCTTGTAATGCCCGTATGAAGCGAGGAGGCGGCTGCAACTTTAGGTTCCTTCACTGCATGACCGATGCGAGGAAGGAGAAGATGAATAGCTATCTCAAGGGCAAGGGGCTGGTGCATGGTGCGTGAGGAGCTTGCACGCTGGCAGTGTGTTGCTGGTGCTTGTGTGCAGCCACAGGCAGAAGTGGATGGGTGTGGGCAACATGCGCGTGGCTGGTTGTGCACGCGTGAAGAGGGAGAGCAAGGAGGTGATGCTATTGCAGTGAGAGGGCTAACAGTATTTGTTGGTGGTCTGCGGCTAAGGGGGCAAGTCGCAAATGGTGGTGGGTTGCAGATGCAGTTGTGGAGGTGAGGATGCGCACGCTGTCACCGTGCACAGGATGTCGAGGGCGAGAGGTGGAAGATGGATTCTTGCTTTAGATCATGGTGCACACCATGTCCACAGTGTGCGCAACAGGAGCACGGTGGAGGCAAGAGGTGGAGAAGAAGTCCCCACTAAGGGAAGCGATCCTTCCCTCCAGAAGCCCAGCCTTTTCTTTTTAAAACCTCCTACTGTTGCGGCTTTCTCTCCCAAACTGTTTCCTATCCTCGAGGACTCGACTCTTTCAATGAATTGGCAGCAGTGGTGAAGCAGTGGCGGTGTCGATAGACTCAAAGGGAGTTGTTGCGAGGAGGAAGGTGGTGCTCTATTTAGGTTGGGCACATTAAACGTCTAGATTCAGTTCGGGACGTCTTAAAAATGTAAATTGTAGTAGATCCACAATTGATGGTTATCATATGTCCAAACTATCCTCAAGATGTCTTATGTAATGACTTCCGACATCTGAATGATGCCCTTCTAGTTTCTTGCCCTTATCCTGCATCAACCATATAGATTATCATAACCATATATTATAAAATTGGTGCACAAAATTATATGCAGACTATGGTGAATTATCAATTAACTCCCAATTAATTAGAAACTAAGGACAGATAATTAAATAGTACTTAGGCTAAATAATGGTCCACTAAAGTGGACTTATCAGTGTACCGGATCAACAGGTCAGATCTTGGTTAAGTAATAGAATCAAAGTGGAGTGGTGTGCCTTAAGTTGAGAGTTGTGGGTGTTAATGTGTGTACCTTTTAGAAAATCCCACAAGAGAAGAGTTTTTTTTTCTAATATATGCGAGGGTGAGATGAGTGGAGGTGACAAACAAACATCCAGATCTATTCTAAGGTTTATAAAAAGCACCTAAGTTGATTTGGGTTTGAGTTGTTAGTGTGGTGAAATGAATGGTGGGGAAGTGGGGAAAACTTACAGAATTCTCTACTTGCACTTTACTCCAATCTACCACCCTCGGCTCCACGATCAGGTTCCTACAAGATAATAAATCGAAGAAGAAAGATAGGTTAGAGAAATATGTAAGTAATGCGGGAAAATGGGATAAAAACCAAAGAGAGTTGCCTCCTAGACATCGGTGCCAAAATGATGGAGGCGTGTTTCACGAATTAAAATTAGGGTTTGGAGGACCCGTCATCATAGCTCGCAAAATGCGTCTATCAAAAAAAATTTATAACCAAAACTCGAAAAGTGAGTCCCAGGTCGAACACAGAGAGGAGGACGTTTGGTTTTGAAAAATCCATGTTTCTCTTTTATTTGTTTTTGGTCATTTTTATCTTTTCTAATTTTCTTTTTAGTTTTTAGCAAGCAAGAGATTGGTCAATGACTTCTAGCTAATCTACTTGCAACAATATAAGAGAAAGAGAGAGAGAAATAATCATATATTTATAAATGAATGTTTGTTACACTATGAAAGTGGAAAATCTACACTACAAAAGTGTAAAAAGATAGAATGAGGTGAGAGAAACCCCCTCGATTGTTGCTCGGAGGACGACTCACTCTGACGTCACCTGGAGGAAGGTGGTGAGGAGCAAGACGAAATAGGACATAGCCGAAGGATGGAGGTTGGGCAAGATGACGTTGTGGCGAGGATCTTATTCCCGAAAGGTGGTGAGAAGATGGCCATGGGATGCTCCACGAAGGGGGATGAGAGGCAGGAAAATGTTTGGTTTTCTACTCTAGAGCATCCTGGGCTTGGGACAAGATCTCTCTAAAGCCTTGAAGATGGTGATAGGAAGAACGGAAGAGATGAAGAAAAATGGGAGGGGTAAGAGTCCTTTTATAGTGGAAGAAAGAATCAAATTCATATATAGGACATTTAGTAGCGGTCATAAATGTCGCTGAAGATTTGCCGCAAATGTCGCTGAAGACAGCCCACGTGCCCACACTGCCACTGCGCTGGCGCACGCTCCGCACGCCTCCACACACTACATGCCTGCGTGCGCTGCCACTGCACGCACACGTGCTCTCGCTGCTGTGTACGTGCGGTGGTGCGTGCATGCGCATGGGTGGCCCAGGTTGAGCCACATGGCGTAATCTGGGTCATCCATCTTCTTTTCGTTATAGGGGCTGCTACAGAGGTCCGATTGAGTCGATTTTCACACAGTTGGGCTGCGATCGTTGACTCGTATCCATTCGCGCGGTAGGATTTGTCATTTGAATCTCCAAATTATGTCACCTAGTCCCTTGGCCGTTGATCTTCCTCAGATGCATATGGTGCTACGGGATTCCGATCGAGGCGATTTCTGAGGTGTTGGACTTCGATCGTCGTGTTGATTAGATCCGTATGGTTAAATCATCAATCCAAGGCTCCAAAATAAATATCCTTCTCTCCTGACCACAAAAATGATGTAATTAACCTAAATTATATACTACTCTAAATGCAGATTGATGCATGCTATGCAATATTTATAACATGAAATGCAAATCTAAGCCTAGGAACATGCATGAATAGGCATTTTACCCTCAATAATTATGTCTACATCAATTACACCTTTGACCGGGCACTCTTGGATCTAGGTGCATCCATAACCCTAATTCCAACTTCCTTGTATAAAAAGTTTGGATTAGGCAAACTTTGGCTGACCTCAGTAACACTGCAATTTGTGGATCGTTTGGTCACGAACTCGAAAGGTGTTATTGTTAAGTCAAGAATTTCTATTCTCCTATAGATTTCCTTATCCTTGACATGGATGTACCTAAAGACTTAAGGAACACACCCATCATTCTGGGGCATCCATTCCTGGTTACCGCTAAGGCCAATATCAACTATGAATGCAATAGTATGGAGATCGCCTTTGGTGACAGAAAATTGAAACTTGATATCATTAAGGCGATTAACAAATTTGAGGATTGTGGATATGTAGAGGAACTCGAGGATAATGATCTGAACATTGAGAATTGTATGGTGATAAATGCTAGTTTATCATCATTCTTATGCATTAAAACAAACCTAGCTTTTAGGATTTTACTCCACAAATGGGTTTCTGGGTTGCATTTAGGCATTAATTAGGTTAGGCATGCATTGCATTTTTTATTATGCTTTTAATGTGTTTTTGCGAGTGTTAGGGATAAATAGATTGCAAGATCCCTAGTACCCTAGCACCCAGGAAGGCAAATGATGAAGGAGAAGCTCTCACCAGCTGGAACTCAGCTTGATCTAGCTCACCATAGTTGGAATTCAGCTCACCTAAATTAGGGTTAGCTCATCCTAGCTCCATTCAGCTCATCTCAACTGAATGGAAACTCAAGAGAGCTCATCTTAGCTCACCCTAGCTAAGGTCAGCTCAGATTCAGCTCAACTTAGCTGAGTCTAGCTCATCTCAACTCCCATTAGTCCATAGGGAGCTCTAGCTAGCTTAGCTGATTTGACTGGAGTTCACCCCAACTCAGATCCAGCTACATCCAGCTCCACTCAACTCCACCCAGTTGATGATGACTTCATTCCAACTCATGAAGCTCAAGTCCAGCTCCCAAGGACTTAACTTAGCTCAACTCAGTTGAGCTAAGCCACCTTAGCTGTCTCAACCAGCTTGATCCTCCCCAGGAGCCTAAGCCACCTTAGCTGTCTCAACCAGCTTGATCCTCCCCAGGAGCACCAGACCCAGCTCACCTTAGCTCATTATGGTAGAAGCCAGCTTACTTTAGCTTGGCTTAGCAGCTAGCAAAGAACTAGCAAGCTAAGCTAGCTAGAGTAGCTCCATGCCACCCCCTTCAGCAGCTGCCAGCTCCATTTCAACTCCAGACTTCTTCTGTCCATCTTCTCTCTTCAAACCCAAGCTCCCATTGCCTCCTCCTCTACTACATTACTAGCTAAGCTAGCTTAGCTAGCATCCAGCTCCTTGACCATCCTCCACCTTCAACTCAACCCTAGCTAGCTTCACCAACTAAGCTTACCTTGTATACCTAAGCTACCTAAACCTCTACTCTACTTTGGCACCGAGATGGACACCTCTTATCCCCTCAACTACACCCAAAAGACACCTTGTTTTGGTGCCAAAATAACCTTCTAGAAGCCCTCCCTTTTGGCGCCAAAACACCCCTACATCATGGCCCTACACAAAACCCTACAACCTATCCTAGCCATCCACCTAGTCCCCCTTCTAGAAGCCTTCATGGTGGTGCTAAAACCAAGGCATCTCTCCATGGTTGGCGCCAGCTTTAGGTGCCTCTCCACCACCATAACTACCATCTTCACATCGCCCCACTTGGCGCCAACCATCCTCCACCATAAGATCACCTAACCACCCCCATCTTCCCATCTTAGCCATCCATCTTAAGAGTCACCTCAAGCCTCTCATCCTACCCTATAAAAAGACCAACACCCACCACCTTACAATGCATCCTTGGCTAGCAAAATACCTCTCGTATTCTACCTAAAGCTCACGGCCAAGAGAGAAGAAGAAGAAGAAGATTAAGGGGATACTCTGTTCCTTTGGTGCCTTCCCCTCTTCCCTTCTCTCTTATGCCCACGCCAGCCAATGGAGAAGCCTGGCAAAGAAGACCTTTGGAGGAGGTCTTGAAGGTGGTCCATGCCACCTTGGAGGAGAGCTTAAGGGTGGTACATGCCCACCCTTGGAGAAGGACAGTTAAGGTGGAAGCTTCCACCATGGAGGAGCCTTTTAAGGAAGGAGAAGGAGGAGCCCCTTTTCAAGCCTAGGAGACACTAAGCTTGGAGCAAGGAGCTTCCCCTCTTCATCATCACCTCAGGTGGATTTGTGTTTTACTTTATTTATTGCACTTATTCTAGTAGTAGAAGCATTCCTCTACTAGGTTTTTATGTGAAACACTTTTGCATCAATCAAGTTGCCTTCAATTCTATTTTATTTTGTTGCAATTTTTTATAATCTAGTTTCTAGCACTTTTCACTCCTCCCTAATTACTCTAGACCTCCACGTGTCTAGAGTGACCTTAGGGAGAATCTCTACTTGTCACTTTAGTAATAGTGTAGTGAGTTAGGTGTTAGCCATTTTTCGTTGCCAACAAAATTAGCATTGCCGTTATTTCAAAACCCTAAAAAAAACTACATATTTAAAAAGACCAAAAGGAAAGTTGATTTCCATTTCTAGGCAAGAGACCGATTTTGCAACCAAATTCCTCCTTGGATGACCCTAGATACCCCACTATCTAGGTTATAAATTTAAAAGCGTATGCGATTTCGCGTGTTATAACTTAAAAACCCACTTTTACAAATTACACGATTTTTCGCATCACCTTTTCGTGTCGTTGTTGGGGAGGCACGGCTTTGCATTTTAATTGATTCTCTTGCTTGAAGTGAATCTCATCCCCTTGTCTCTCTTTTCTCTCATGTGTGCAGGAACTACAGGAAGAAAGTGGGAATTTGGAAGCAAGAGCACAAAGTTCCTTTTCTTCCCATGATTACAGGTTGGTTCCCCATTTCCTGTCACATTTAGGCAAAAAGACTACCAAAAAATATTAAACTTGGCTTTCAAGATCCTAAACACTTTAATTAAGTGGAGTGGTGCCCATAAAAATCCATTGTTTGCTTGTATGCTTCATTAAACACCACTCCAATCCTAGTGTTGGTGTTCTATTTTTTCAGGTCTAGATTTCTGTCCGGACTTCAAAAATCAATTCCCAACACCAAAGGTCTCCTAAAATCCTAAAATTTTACATAGTGATTTCAAATCAAGTTAGGAACGTTTGTTCCAAATTATAGATCAGTTAGCTTTGTATTTAATTTTTAAAAGTTCGTGGACTGTTAAGTGGTCACACCCTCTTATCTTCCTATTTTGCTACTGTCCGTGAATTTTGAGAATTTTTATACTCATCCAATTTTTGTGAAATTTAGCTTTCTGGAATCCTTGTAAAATTCTACATCTCACATAAAATCACCAAATTTTCTGAGGCTAGTGGTGGTACAAAAAGTCCAGAATACCCACGGGTACAATTTTTGGACTTTGACACTAGGACAAATAAAAATTCAAAAAAAATATCAAATAAATTTTAAAATCTTAAAAGAATCTTTTCTGGAATCCTTGTTTGATTTTACATAAGGTAGTGGTATTGGTTGCATTGTTTAGACCACTACTCTTTCAAAAAGCCTAAAAATAATTCATTGGTAGTAATTTTCTGTATTAGGGTTCAAATCCAATTATGGTTTCTTTCTTGCTTTTTAGCCCCACAACATAAAGGAAACACATCACCACCAATACAACTTGTTTTCCTTTGATTGTGGAAGTTTCAAACTTTTTTAAACATTTTAAAAGAGAAACCCTAAAACACATTCAATTAAATTGAATCCTAAAAGACAAAAATACAAAATTTATGTGACAACTTATTTTTAATTGGAACCACTTTCTAATTCCTGTGCACACACTAAAACTTGAAATAACAGGGCAACAACCTAATCAACGCCCTCCACATTCCATGTGCACACTAGTATCCTAGACCTAATTAA
Organism: Thalassia testudinum; assembly: GCA_037157565.1. Taxonomy (NCBI): domain Eukaryota; kingdom Viridiplantae; phylum Streptophyta; class Magnoliopsida; order Alismatales; family Hydrocharitaceae; genus Thalassia; species Thalassia testudinum. Next base: position 51,416,802 of record JAZHRO010000055.1, read on the forward strand.
AATTGGTAGCAATTTGACCTCTAAGGTTTTCATCAACCTAGGCTTGCTATATAGGTCTTAAGTTTTCTATAATTAATACCAATTCTGTCATCTATATCTGGTGTTCAGGCTGAGGGGCCATGTCAAACGACCAGGTGGGATTTGTACAAGCACCTAGGGATTTTCCTAGGAAACATTTGGGCCCAAACCTCCCCTCAAGCAACTTGGCTAGATTTGTTGACATAACGGGTATTCATTGTTGATTATTTATTTCCTAAGTAGATCAAGTCTTAGGTTTATTTTTAGAGAGTCACACTTAATTTAGGTCTATAATTTGTTGTTTGAATTGCACACTTTCTCTCATCTCTTTCTCTTCTCCTTCCCTCCAATTCTTCCAAAATAGTGCATGCATGGGCGGAGGTCCCAAAAACCACATCTTGAGGGACCATCTAATTTTGCCCCCCACACCAGAAAATCTTTGTTTTCTTCTCCCTCCTCTTCTAAAAAAATGGAAAACCTAGGAAGCCGACAAAAAAATTCTACTTCCACTTCTAACCCGTCAGCCAACCCACAAGCTAACTTCCCCCTCCCTCACCTCCCTCATCTGGAGCAACCAGAAATTCCTACAGGGCCAGGTGGCCCTCCAATTCTAACTCAAAATAAAAACCCCTTTTCCTTGATGGTCAACTATTTGGTTCGGCTACAACAAAATCAAGAAGATTTAGCTAGGACTGTAACGAACCTAGCTAACCAAGGGCAAAACCCACCACCCCGCCAACAACCTGTCGTTCCTCTCAAGGATTTCTATGATCCTTCCAATTACAAGGAAAGACACGGGGTGGTCATACCACAAGGGGAATTTGAGATCAAACCAGCCATTCTAAATATTATCAAGCATTTTAATGGTCTTCCAAGAGAGGACCCTTTTTGTCATCTCAAGGAATTAACTGTCCTCACTCAAACCACTCATTCCCGCAATGTGCAGGAAGACATGTGGTTAATGAGACTTTTTCCTCTCTCTCTTAAAGACAAAGCTTCACATTGGTTTAGAACGGTTGGGCACCTGATTACCACCTGGCCCCAATTAAATTGCGTTTTTCTAAAAAAAAATTTTCCGATTGGCCCAACTAATGCTTTAAGAAGACCCATAACGACCTTTCAACAAAAAATTGGTGAACCTCTCCATGAAGCCTGGGAAGTATTTCAAGAGCTTTTAAGAAGTTGTCCCCACCATAAATTCCGCAATGGTAGTTAGTGCAGATCTATCATGGATTAGAAGATCAATTGAAGCGATTTGTGGATGCCTCATGTGGGGACAATTTCCTTAATAAAGATGCTGAAAGTGCCTATCTCCTCTTTGAAGAAATGAGTGAAAACTCATTTAATATGACTTCAATGGACACTTTTGGTAGACCACAAAACCCCAGACACTGAGTCCATGAAATTGACTCCAAATCCACCTCTATTCTAGTCAATCAGGATGTGATAGCGATAATACGCGGTTTGTTAAATACGTCGTTGTAACGTGCAAAATCGATCAACTCTTAAATTTATATTCCTAGATAGGGAAGTATCTAGGGTCGTCCAAGGAGGCCAAATGTTTACAATAGTGATTCTCTTGCTAGGAATATAAATCTCAACTTTCTTTTTGGTATTTTTCAATATATCATTTTTTTATTTTTAAACTAAGACAACATGCGAACTGATGGCGGGAAAAGTGTTTACACTTCGAATTAAAATACTACTTTTATGTGACAAGCAGAACCTCTCCCTAAGCTCACCCTAGGCAAGTGGAGGCCTAGAATAATTAGGGAGAGGGAGTGAAGAATGCTGAAAGTAAGCTAATAGAAATGCAAACAAAAAAAATTTGCAAAGAAGGCAACTAGATAATTGGTAAAGTGTTTTACAAAAGGCCTAGTAGAGGAAAGCTTGTACTACTAGAAAATTGCAAATAAGAAAATAAAACACAAATCCTCTAGATAGATGGTGAAGAAGAGGGCTTCTTGCTCCAAGGTTGGTGGCTCCCAAGCTTGAAAAGAATCCTTCAACTCCTTCCTTGCAGAACTCCGCCAAGGTGATGACCTCCAAGGCAAGCCCTAAGGGGGCGTGCCCTAAGTTTCTCTCCAAGGGTGGATGTCCACCCTAAGCTTTACTCCTTTGCCTGGCCGTCCTCCTTGAAGTGGGAGAGTCCTCCTCCTTGGCGTGGCTCAAGTTGAAGAGAGTGGGGAGAAGAAGGCACCAAAAGGGCTGGTGATGTGCCCCTTTAATCTCCTTCTCTACTCCTTCTTCTTGGCCGTAGGTATAGGTGGTTTAGGTAGAAAATATACTAAGGGAGGATGCCCAAAAATGGTGGTAGGTGGTGGCTTTTTATAGAATAGGAGGGGGGGCTATGGTGACCTTTGAAATGGATGGCCAAGATGAGTTGATGGAGGTGGTTGGAGATCCCATGGCCAAGGAGAGTTGGCGCCACCTTAAAGGGCACCAAGGGGTAGTTATGGGTGTTGACACCCTTTGGTGTTGGCGCCAAAATGGGCATTCTAGAAGGTCATTAGGGGCGCCACCTTAAGGTTCTAGAAGGGGGGGTATGTGGATGGCTAGGATGGCTTATGTGGGTAGGTGTAGGGTGGATTTAAGGGGCTGAAAGTGGCGCCAATGTAGAGGTGGTTAGGGGTGGTTTTTGGCGCCAACTTGAAGTGTCTTTTGGTGGAGATAATGGGGTGAAGGGATGGCTAGGAGGTGGGGCCAACTTGAGTAGAGTAGCTAGCTTAGGTAAGCTTGAGTTGGTGGAGCTAGCTAGGGTTGATTTTGGAGGTAATGACTGGCCAAGGAGCTGGTTGTTAGCTATGCTAAGCTAAGCTAAGATAAGCTAAGCTAGCTTAGCTAAAGGTGGAGTGGAGGAGAAGGTGTTGGAGCTAGGGTTTGGAGGAAGGAGCTGAGGAGGAGAGTCTGGAGCTGGAGCTGGAGCTGGCTGCTACTGAAGAGGCTGGCATGGGGCTACTCTAGCTAGCTTAGCTTGCTAGTTCTTTGCTAGCTACTAAGACAAGCTAAAGTGAGCTAGCTTCTACCAAAATGAGCTGAGGTGAGCTAGGTCTGGTGCTCCCGGGGAGAATCAAGCTGGTTGAGGTAGCTAAGGTAGCTTAGCTCAACTGAGTTGAGCTAAGCTGAGTCCCCGGGAGCTGGACTTGAGCTTCCTGAGCTGAGATGAATTCTTCTTCAGCTGGCTGGAGTTGAGTGGAGCTGAATGTAGCTGGATCTGAGCTGAGGTGAACTCCTGTCAACTCAGCTGAGCTAGCTAGAGCTCCCTGTGAACTAGTGGGAGCTGAGATGAGCTAGACTCAGCTAAGTTGAGCTGGATCTGAGCTGACTTGAGCTAGGGTGAGCTAAGGTGAACTCTCTTGAGCTGCCATCCAGCTGAGATTAGCTGAATGGAGCTGGGATGAGCTAACCCTAGTTCAAGTAAGCTAGGTTCCAACTATGGTGAGCTGGATCAAGCTGGGTTCCAACTAGTCTGGGCTTCTCCTTCACCAATTTCCTTCTTGAGTGCTAGGGTATTAGGGATCTGTGAATCTGTACATCCCTAACACTCACAAAAACACATTAAAACAACAATAAAAAATGCAATGCATGCCTATCCTAATTTATGCCTAAATGCAGCCCAAAAACCCGTTTGCGGAGTAAAATCCTAAGAGCTAGGTTAGTTTTAAAGCATAAAAATGATGATAAACTGGTGTTTATCACACCCCCATGCTTATCTTTTGCTAGTCTCTTAGCAAAACATTAATTTTTTTTTGGAAAATGGAATTTTTGGGAAATCTAATTTTTTTGACTTTTGAGGAGAAAAAGAGATTAAGGGACCTTGGTAGATTAAAACACAGGAGATACAGGATTTGTTGAAGATAAACATCAGGATTTGTTTTTGGATCCAACCATTAGATAGAACGGGATCAATATATCCTCAGAAAATTCACAAATTAACCCCTTGTTAATTCAGATGACTTGAAATGTTTGTTTTTAGGATTTTTCTAGCTCGTGAATCTGATTCGCAACTTGCAAATTCCTTTAAAACCTTGTGTCTGTGCTTGTGAAAAGCCAACCTTTATAAGGACGTGTTATTATTATTATTATTTTTTTTTTTTTCTCCCCCATGCTTATTTTTAGCTTAGTCTTACAACAGATGTGTCGGTATCATCATTCCTGTTACCATTCCTCGAGGGGGCTCTGGCGCCAGTACTTCGGGATAGCACTGTCCATGACACCACCCAGGAGCTCACAACCCCAAAACACGATGCGGTGAAAAGGGGCGCTCCAAGCAAACTCAAGCTCTTTCTCCGACGCTATAGGTAGAGCACCGTCCAAGACACTTGAGCTACTGAAATGTGCTTTAATGCTCCGTCTAAAGATATGAAATATAGATATAGAGCAACGCCGAGGCGGTAACATGTTGACATCGCGTCCTCAAAGAAGGTTTTTTCCTTCTTCTCGACGGTGGGAACTCAAACCAATGATCTGCTTCAGACTTTTACTAAATCCAAACAAGGGAGTTTTTCAAATTTTTAGTTATTTTTAAGTGTTGGCTTGTGTGTGAAAATTGACACAAGAAGTTTCTCAAGAACCGCAAGTTTTTGAATCAAAAACTAAGTCAAATACTTTCCATATTACAAAATAGGATCAAGTCACCTGAACTATCACGAGTTCAGGTGGAATTTTAGAGAAGGATATCTGATCTAGTCTAAAATAGACCCTGGAATTCTAATGATCAGATCCATATCCTCATCCTTAGTTTGTTAAAGATTAAATCCCATTGTACCAGAAGTGAATTTTTCGACCTTAGTCCCGATTTCAAAATTTTTCCTCAAAAAGTTTTCAATATATATATATATATTTTTTTTTTTTCTTTTTGTTTTTTGTTTTTGGGTATGCAAGCAGGAAATAAATTAAAGAAAATTGCATGTTTTTAGGTTTTAAACATCCTAAATCGATCGTAAATATTTAAAAACACCCCCCCACGCTTAAGATATGCCATGTCCTCATGCATTAGGAGGGAAAAGGAATCACCTTAGTGAAGAACGGTCAGGTTTAGGATGAATAAAACCTGGAAAAAGAAGAAAAAAAGAAAGCAAGAAAAAAAATGATGGGTTACCTCCCATCTAGTGCTATCTTTTACGCCATTCAGCCGGGCGTGAAGGTATGCACAGAAGACGAAAAATCATATAAATAATTGGACACTTGGATGCCCGCAAAAAAGGTGTCTTCGTCTAGATCCCTAGAAAATTGATTAGAAATAATATTGGGATCAAAGTGAGATGGAAATTGATAAGTGTGGCTCGAGTCTGGCCATGGTTTTAATTCAGGTTGGGTGCCAAACTCGAGCGGGGTTGGTGGCAGGTCCGTAAGAAAGGGGTCGGGGAAGGAATGGTGAGTTAGTGTGGAAAAATTAGGTGCGTGAATAGTGGGTGGGTTAGGGGGGGTATCAGGAACAAATTTGGAGTCAAGACAAGTTTCCGGATCACAGATCTCGCCGACCACTGAGTCTGAATCAGAGTCCTCAAAAAAAACTGTGGTCGGTAAGGGTATCTATTAACATTGTCTCCTCCACCATATTAGAAATTTCAGTATCTGAGTCCTCAAAGAAGTTATCATCATGGAATCTCCTGGAGGATTTAAAAATATCTAAGGTGATAGTTTGGCCTGCACAGTTGATATCCATTTTGCCTGTGTGGCAATTGATATTTGCCTTTGTAGTAGCCAAAAAGGGGCGTCCAAGGATTATCGGTGAGTCCAGTAATGATTCGGGTGCCTCAATGTCAAGAACCAGAAAGTCTGCAGGGAAGACACAATTCTGGACCTTGACTAATACATCCTCGACAATCCCACGAGGTTTGATTGTAGATCGGTTGGCTAATTGCAGGGTAACCTCGACGGGTTTTAATTCACCGATCTGAAATTCTTCGAATAAACTTGTGGGAATAATATTTACAGAGGCACCAAGATCAAGGAGGGCGCGATTAAATGTAGTGTCATCAATAATTACAGAAATTAAAGGCGCCCCCGGATCTTTCATCTTAGGAGGCAGCTTACTCTGTATGACAGAGCTTACTGTCTCCGAAAGATGCACCTGTCCTAGATTTTTGGCCTGCCTTTTAGGAGTACAAATCTCCTTTAAAAATTTAGCATAGGCAGGTATATATTTAATGGCATCTAGGAGAGGGATATTGATATGAACTTGCCCAAATAGCTCCATGAGTTCTTCTGTAGTGGGCTCAGATTTGGAAAGGGATAGGAATCTTGTCTTGAGATTTTTGTTGTTCTTTTTCTTCCTGATGGGGAGGTGGGGAGTCAACTTGCACATGTATCTTACCAGGTTCGTGCGAAGGCTCGGGGTCAGTGGTGGTTTTCCCACTCCTCAAGGTAACTGCATGTGCAGTCGGATTATTATTTGGAGGAGGTGGGGGGGCCTGTGATTGCAGGAACCTGGGCGGCTGCTGAGGTGGATTAGGAGGAGGCTGATTTGGATAATGTGGATTTCTTCCCATATAATGGTTCCCTTGGTGATTGGGATTGGGTATGGGTTGGGACGGAAGATGTCCTACAGGTCTTTGCGTGGGAGCAACCCCAATCTGATTGTTCAGATTTGTGATGTTGCGGGTTACTTCCGTCATTTTTGTTTGCATATCCTGCAGGGTCCGTAGCATCTGGGCATTGATATCTTGTTGGGATGGCCCAGGATGGAAATTTGGATTCGACCCATACCCATTAAAATGATATGGTTGGGAGGAAACTTGATTATTCTAGGAGTAGTTCGGGTAATTTTTCCAATTTGAAGAATTTTTAAAGGGCTCCTGGATGGCAGAAATATTTTGGGTGGGGTTAAGATCTGGATAATTGAAATTCCCCATTGAATCATGGGCAACCTCAGAATAATCAGCAGGGGTAGTGTTGAGATTGTGCAAATTTTCTCTTTGTGGAAAGTTAGGTTGGGTTAGATGTGGGTGTGGAGCTTGAGTTGAAGTGGCTAGTCTTTCCTCAATTTTCTTTTGATTAATATGCATCTGGTCGAGTTTTTGAGCAATCAATTGAAGATCGTCTTGGGTGACAGGGATAGATTGAGTGCCTATTTCATGAACACCGAACTGCGGGTTTTGGGTTCTGCAAAATGTGTTCATGGAAGCTTGATTAAATGAGTTTTCACTCATTTCTTCGAACAGGTCATAGGCACTTTCTGCATCTTTATTTAAAAAGTTGCCGCCACACGAGGCGTCGACAAACTGTCGGATTTGATCTTCTAATCCATGATAGAAGATTTGCACGAGCTGCCATAAAGGAATCTCGTGGTGCGGGCAACTTCTTAAAAGGTCTTGAAATCTTTCCCAAGAATCATGGAAAGTTTCACCAGATTTTTGGTGAAAGGTCGTAATAGATCTTCGTAAGGAATTGGTACGACCTATGGGAAAGAATTTCTTGAGGAAGGCACTCTTGAGTTGAGGCCATGTTGTAATGGGTCGGCCAATGGTCCTGAACCAATAAGCGGCCTTATCTTTAAGAGATAATGGAAAAAGCCGCATCAGCCATATGTCTTCTTGCACATTTCAGGAACGGGTTGTCTGTGCAAGAAGAGTTAGTTCTTCAAGGTGGCTGAAAGGGTCTTCCCTGGGAAGGCCATGAAAGTGTTTAATCAGGTTCACGACGGCTGGCTTGATCTCAAAGTCCCCCTCCGGTATGACCACCCATGGTCGTTCCTCATAATAATACGGATCATAGAAATCTTTTAGAGGAACAACAGGCTGCTGACGGGGTGGTGGGTTTGGCCTTGGATTGGCTAGGTTTTGGATGTTCGTAGTCAATGTTTGTTGATTGGAATTTAATTTATTAATCTGATCGGCCATCAATTTTAAAAGATCAGGTAGGGGGTCTTGATGTTGTGTGTGGGGCAACTCAAGATTGGGGAGCTCCAAGTGTGGGAAGTTACTGGTGGTTGGGTTTTGGGTGGAAGGGTTAGAATTAGGGTTAGAGGTGGGGTTAGAGGTAGACGTGGAAGGGTCAGTGGACCTATTTTGTTGTGTTTCCATTTTTTCAGGAGAAGACAGAAAAAGTGGTCTTTTTACGTGGGGGGCGAAATCAAATGGTCCTTCCAAGTGCGGATTTTGAGACCGTCGCCCGTGCATAAAATGGAAGAACGGGGAGGGGAGGAGAAGAGAAAGAGATGAGAGAAAGTGTGCAAATCAAAAAAACAAACTAGACCTAACTTAAATGTGACTCCTTAAAAATAACCTAAGACTTGGTCTATATAGGAAATAAGTAGTCAATAGTGAATACCCGTTCTATCAACAAATCTAGCTAAGTTGCTTGAGGGGAGGTTTGGGCCCAAACGTTTCCCTGGGAAAACCCCATGTGCTTGTACAAACCCGCGCCTGGTCGTTTGACACGGCCCCTCAGCCTGAACACCAGATACAGATGACAGAATTGGTACTAACTAAAGAAAACTTAAGACCTAAATAGCAAGCCTAAGTTGATAAAGCCTTAGGGGTCAAGTTGCTACAAATTTTAATTAGGTCTAGGATTCTATAGTGCACACGGAATGTGGAGGGCGTTTATTGGGTTGTTGCCCTGTTATTTGATTTTTTTGTGTGTGTGCAGGAATTGGAGAGTGGCTCTAATGAAAATCAAGTTGTCACACAATTTTTTTTTTGTATTTTTGTCTTTTAGGATTTGATTTAATTGAATGTATTTTAGGGTTTCTTTAGTTAAATTTTCAAACAAGTTTGAAAACCCACAATCAAAGGAAAGACAAGTTGTATATGTGATTGTATATTTCCTTTTAATTGAGTCTCTAAAGAGAAAGAAGAAACCCTAAACCAATTATCCCTGAGACAGAAATTTAACTACCAATGAATTATTTTTAGCTTTCAGAATTAAGTAGTGGTCCAAACAAGTCAAACAACACCACTACCTTGAAGAAAATCAAACAAGGATTCCAGAAAAGATTTTTGTAAGATTTTAGGAATTTGTTTGATAATAGTTTTGAATTTTTAATTGTACTGGTGTCAAAGTCCAGAAATAATACCCGTGGGTATTATGGACTTTTCAGTATTACCACCGACCTCAGAAAATTTTTATGATTTTATATGATATGTAAAATTTCACAGGGATTCCAACAAGATAAATTTCACAAAAATTGGATGAGTATAAAAATTTTGAAAATTCGCGGATAGTAGCAAAACAGGAAGATTAGAGGGTGTGACCCCTCTGTAATCCACGAATTTTTAAAAATTAAATACAAATCCAATTGATCGAAAATTTGGAACAGATGTTCCAAACTTAATTGGGAATCACTCTATGAAATTTTATGATTTTAGGAGGCCTGTGGTGTTAGGAATAGATTTTTCAAGTCTGGACAGAAATCTAGACCCGAAAAACAGAACACCAATACTTGTAATGGAATGGTGCTAAAGAAGCATACAAGCAAAGAATGGATTTTAAAATGCACCACTCCACTTAATTTAAGTGTTTAGGGTCCTGAAAGCCAAGTTTAATATATTTTTGGTAGTTTTAATTATTTATGTGACCAGAAAGAGGAACCAACCTGAATTTTCGCGGGAAGAAAAGGACCTTTGAGCTCTCTCTTCCAGATTCCCGCCTTCCCGCTGTAGTTCCTGCACACACAAAAGAAAGAAAGAGAAGGGGATGAGATCCACTTCAAGCAAGAGAAAATGAGTTAATGCAAAGCCGTGCCTCCCCGGCAACGGCGCCAAAAAGTGATAGCGATTTCACGCGGTTTGTTAAAATACGTCGTTGTAACGCGTAAAATCGATCAACTCTTAAATTTATAATCCTAGATAGGGAAGTATCTAGGGTCGTCCAAGGAGGCCAAATGTTTGCAATAGTGATTCTCTTGCTAGGAATATAAATCTCAACTTTCTTTTTGGTATTTTTCAATATATCATTTTTTTATTTTTAAACTAAGACAACATGCGAACTGATGGCGGGAAAAGTGTTTACACTTCGAATTAAAATACTACTTTTATGTGACAAGCAGAACCTCTCCCTAAGCTCACTCTAGGCAAGTGGAGGACTAGAATAATTAGGGAGAGGGAGTGAAGAATGCTGAAAGTAAGCTAATAGAAATGCAAACAAAAAAAAATTTGCAAAGAAGGCAACTAGATAATTGATAAAGTGTTTTACAAAAGGCCTAGTAGAGGAAAGCTTGTACTACTAGAAAATTGCAAATAAGAAAATAAAACACAAATCCTCTAGATAGATGGTGAAGAAGAGGGCTTCTTGCTCCAAGGTTGGTGGCTCCCAAGCTTGAAAAGAATCCTTCAACTCCTTCCTTGCAGAACTCCGCCAAGGTGATGACCTCCAAGGCAAGCCCTAAGGGGGCGTGCCCTAAGTTTCTCTCCAAGGGTGGATGTCCACCCTAAGCTTTGCTCCTTTGCCTGGCCGTCCTCCTTGAAGTGGGAGAGTCCTCCTCCTTGGCGTGGCTCAAGTTGAAGAGAGTGGGGAGAAGAAGGCACCAAAAGGGCTGGTGATGTGCCCCTTTAATCTCCTTCTCTACTCCTTCTTCTTGGCCGTAGGTATAGGTGGTTTAGGTAGAAAATATACTAAGGGAGGATGCCCAAAAATGGTGGTAGGTGGTGGCTTTTTATAGAATAGGAGGGGGGGCTATGGTGACCTTTGAAATGGATGGCCAAGATGAGTTGATGGAGGTGGTTGGAGATCCCATGGCCAAGGAGAGTTGGCGCCACCTTAAAGGGCACCAAGGGGTAGTTATGGGTGTTGACACCCTTTGGTGTTGGCGCCAAAATGGGCATTCTAGAAGGTCATTAGGTGGCGCCACCTTAAGGTTCTAGAAGGGGGGGTATGTGGATGGCTAGGATGGCTTATGTGGGTAGGTGTAGGGTGGATTTAAGGGCCTGAAAGTGGCCCCAATGTAGAGGTGGTTAGGGGTGGTTTTTGGCGCCAACTTGAAGTGTATTTTGGTGGAGATAATGGGGTGAAGGGATGGCTAGGAGGTGGCGCCAACTTGAGTAGAGTAGCTAGCTTAGGTAAGCTTGAGTTGGTGGAGCTAGCTAGGGTTGATTTTGGAGGTAATGACTGGCCAAGGAGCTGGTTGTTAGCTATGCTAAGCTAAGCTAAGATAAGCTAAGCTAGCTTAGCTAAAGGTGGAGTGGAGGAGAAGGTGTTGGAGCTAGGGTTTGGAGGAAGGAGCTGAGGAGGAGAGTCTGGAGCTGGAGCTGGAGCTGGCTGCTACTGAAGAGGCTGGCATGGGGCTACTCTAGCTGGCTTAGCTTGCTAGTTCTTTGCTAGCTACTAAGCCAAGCTAAAGTGAGCTAGCTTCTACCAAAATGAGCTGAGGTGAGCTAGGTCTGGTGCTCCCGGGGAGAATCAAGCTGGTTGAGGTAGCTAAGGTAGCTTAGCTCAACTGAGTTGAGCTAAGCTGAGTCCCCGGGAGCTGGACTTGAGCTTCCTGAGCTGAGATGAATTCTTCTTCAGCTGGCTGGAGTTGAGTGGAGCTGAATGTAGCTGGATCTGAGCTGGGGTGAACTCCTGTCAACTCAGCTGAGCTAGCTAGAGCTCCCTGTGAACTAGTGGGAGCTGAGATGAGCTAGACTCAGCTAAGTTGAGCTGGATCTGAGCTGACTTGAGCTAGGGTGACCTAAGGTGAACTCTCTTGAGCTGCCATCCAGCTGAGATTAGCTGAATGGAGCTGGGATGAGCTAACCCTAGTTCAAGTGAGCTAGGTTCCAACTATGGTGAGCTGGATCAAGCTGGGTTCCAACTAGTCTGGGCTTCTCCTTCACCAATTGCCTTCTTGAGTGCTAGGGTTTTAGGGATCTGTGAATCTGTACATCCCTAACACTCACAAAAACACATTAAAACAACAATAAAAAATGCAATGCATGCCTATCCTAATTTATGCCTAAATGCAGCCCAAAAACCCGTTTGCGGAGTAAAATCCTAAGAGCTAGGTTAGTTTTAAAGCATAAAAATGATGATAAACTGGTGTTTATCAGGATGATCTGTATATGTTAGCTCAATGACTGGATTAGATGCAAATTCACTAGAAAAAAATGGAAGAAAAGCTCACAAACAAACAAGCTCCACACTTTAACTCTCCACCCACTAACACTCCACAACTTCTCCGAAGAGAAAATCCACACAATATTGATGCCACACCTGCTGGTCAGTAGTTTCCAACTAATTTTCCATAGGAATTGACTGGGAATTTTGAACAAAATATTTTTGATCCCACCACAGAAAATATTTATGCTCTCCAGGAGCAATTTAGAAACCCCTCCAACACTTTCAACCAAAACTAGAGGACTAACCCGAATAACTCCTGGAAAAACTCGAACCCGATCCCTTTTCCCAAACAAAATCATTTTGGGAATTATTGGCCACCTGTATATCAACCTGGACCATCCCAGAAAGATATTAACACTCAAGTCATGAAAACTCTGTAAGGCATGCAGAATGAAATGACAGAAGTAACCCGCATGATTACCAACTTGCAACACCAAGTTAAGGTTACTCTTGATCATCGACCTATTGGGAATTTACCTTCCCAACCTATGCCCAACCCAAATAATCAAAGGAATCAGTTCCAAGGTGTATATCCCAGTCAACCCATTCAACCAGCACCTCAGCATCCCCTGGGTTTCAATAACAGTCAGGCTTCTCGTCCTTATCCTAGAAACAACCAGACTACAAATGCAATTACTTTGAGGAATGGGAAAACCACTCAAGATCCCCTGCCTGTTAAGGAAACTCATTTTAATGAAAAATAGATCAACTCTTGCCCATCTTCCTCTCACATTGTTCAGGAACCTATTAATGCAAAATAGGGAAACACTGCACCATTTCCACAAGCCCACCATTCTTCAACAAATAAGAAAAAGAAGAAATCCGAGCCCACTGATAAGGAATTAATGGATTTATTTGGGCAAGTTGAAATCAACATCCCTCTCCTAATGCCATAAAATACATCCTTGCATATGCGAAATTCCTAAAAGATTTGTGTACCCCAAAAAGGCAGCCCTGAAATTTAGGAAAGGTTATCCTTCCTGAGACAGTCAGCTCAGTTGTGCAGAGTCGATTGCCTCTTAAGAGAAAAGATCCAGGTGCCCCCTTGATTCAAGTTATCATTAATGATACTTCTTTTGATCGTGCTTTGTTGGATGTCGGTGCCTCAATTAATCTTATCCCCACAATTATTTTTGGGGTTCAGTGAATTAAAGCCTATTGAGGTTACTCTTCAATTAGCCAACCGATCTATAATTAAACCAAGGGGAATTGTTGAGGATGTCCTTGTCCGGGTCAAAAATTATCTATTTGCAATAGACTTTTGAGTCTTGGACATAGATGTACCGGAAGCATTAAAGTTTGCCCCGATAATTCTAGGAAGACCATTCTTAGCCATTGCCCATGCAAATATTATTTATGATTCTGGAAAAATGAAGATCATGTGTGGCGGTGAATCTATAACCCTAGATATTTTCCAAGCTTCTAGGAGGTTCCAAGAACCTAATTTCTTTGATGATTCAGATTCAGAAATAGAAAATATTGTGGAGGAAACTTTGCGAATTTAGGTTCTTGTTTTGCCATTAACACGATTCCTAAACAATCCACTTCTTCCACCCTAACCACACATTCAGCTAACCCTCCAGCTGACCCTTTCGCTCTCACCTCACCACTAACACAAAAAGCAGAAATTCTTTCGAAGCCGGGCCCACAGTTGGAATTAAAACCTTTGCCTGACTCCCTTAAATATGTTTTCCTAGGTCCAAATCAGACCCTGCCCCTGATTATAAATTCTGGACTTACTGGGGCGTAAGAACACAAACTTCTCCAGGTTTTGAGTAAATACAGAAAAGCTATTGGCTGGACCCTTTCTGATCTTAAGGGTATTCATCCGTCCTATTGTACACATCGTATATATTTAGAGGACGATTCTCGCCCCTCCCGCCAACCACAAAGGCGCTTGAACCCTAATATGCAGGAGGTGGTAAAAAAGGAGATTATTAAGTGGCTTGATGCTAATATCATCTACCCCATTTCTGACAGCTCCTGGGTTAGTCCAACACAAGTTATGCCCAAAAAGGCTGGACTAACAATTGTCACCAATGACAATGGGGAGAATATAGCCACTCGAACCGCCTCTTCTTGGCGCGGTGTATTGATTACAGAAAATTAAACATCGCCACCAAGAAGGACCATTTTCCGCTCCCCTTTATTGATCAAATCTTGTAGCAATTTGCTGGATGGGATTTTTACTATTTTTTGGATGGTTATTCCAGCTATAATTAGGTAGCGGTTCATCCTGAGGACCAGGACAAAACAACTTTCACCTGCCCCTTTGGAACCTTTGCTTTCCAAAGAATGCCCTTCAGTCTTTGCAACGCACCTGCGACTTTTCAAAGGTGTGTGCTTGCAATACTTTTGGACCTGGTAGGTGAATGCTTAGAAGTCTTTATGGATGACTTCTCTATTTTTGGAGATTCTTTTGACCATTGTCTCAAGAACCTTGAAAGAACTCTCCAAAAATGCATAGAAATCAATCTGGTCCTCAGTTGGAAAAAAAGTCATTTCATGGTCCAAGAAGGTATTGTCTTGGGCCATGTTATTTGAAAACAAGGAATTGTAGTAGACAAAGCAAAAATAGATGCTATATCTAAGCTCCCACCACCCACTACTATCAAACATATCAAATCCTTTTTGGGTCATGTGTGTTTCTACCATAGATTCATACAAAATTTTTCCCAAATCTCCAAGCCCTTAAGTTAGCTGCTTACTAAAGACCAGCCATTCAATTTTAATGATAAATGCCTGGAGTGTTTTTTGAGGTTGAAGGAGGTTACTGAGGCACCAATTTTGCAGGGTCTTGATCGGAATAGTCCCTTTGAATTAATGACAGATGCCTCAGATTTTGCTATGGGGGCCATTCTAGGGCAAAGAATTGGCAAGAAGCCCATTGTGATCTATTATGCTAGCAAAACTCTTGTGATGCACAACGGAATTACAGGGTAACTGAAAAGGAACTTCTTGCCATTATATTTGCCTTAGAAAAATTTAGATCTTATCTTTTGGGATCACATGTCACTGTATATACCGACCACTCAGCACTTAAATATTTACTAACAAAAAAAGATGTGAAACCCTGCCTTATCCATTGGATCTTGCTGCTCCAAGAATTTGACCTAGAAATCAAGGATATGGTGGGATCACATAATGTAGTGGCCGACCATCTCTCTCGTCTTATTATGAATGACATAATGACCCCACCTGATCAATTCCTCGATGAAAGCGTTTTAGCTGTTTCTACCCTCCCTTGGTTTGCACCCATCGCAAACTACTTAGCAACAGAACGAATCCCCGTTAATTGGCCAAAAACAAAATGGGTTAAGTTCTTTGCTGACATTAAATACTATTTTTGGGAGGAGCCTGACCTTTTCTGCATTTGTACCAATTAGGTCATTCGACGATGTGTCCCTGATTCTGAAATCCATGATATTTTGACACATTATCACTCAATGGCCTGTGGCGGACATTTTTCAGGCAAGAAAACTGTAGCTGAAATCCTTAATGTGGGATTCTTTTGGCCCAGCTTGCACAAAGATGCTCATAATTTTGTTCGATCCTGTGTGCATTTCCAGAGCATCAACAACATGACTCGGAAAGATATGATGCCCCTTAATCCTATTTTAGAGGTTGAAATTTTTGATGTTTGGGGCATTGACTTCATGGGACCGTTCATCAACTTTGGTGGGTATTTATATATACTAGTCACAGTAGACTATGTTTCAAAGTGGATAGAAGCAATACCCACCCACACTAGTGATCACCGTGTGGTTGTCGAATTTCTTAAGAAAAATATTTTCTCAAGATTCGGCATTCCAAAAGCCATTATCAGTGACTGAGGCTCACATTTCACTCATTCACAATTCTGTCACCTTCTTTCTAAATATGGGGTTAATCACAAAATTTTCACACCTTATCACCCCCAAACAAATGGCCAAGCAGAAGTTTATAACCGGGAAATTAAAAATATTTTACAAAAGATGGTTAGGCTCAACCATAAAGATTGGTCTTCCAAATTGGATGATGCTTTATGGGCTTACCGTACAGCTTGTAAAACCCAGCTCGGCATGTCTCCCTTCCATCTGATTTTTGGGAAGGCATGCCATCTCTCGGTAGAACTAGAACATAGGGCTTTTTGGGTAATACAATAATTAAACATGGATTTATCTGACATCGGTATCCATCGAAAACTACAATTAAATAAATTGGAAGAAGTACGTAATTTTTCCTCTGAAAATGTGAGGATTTATAATGACCAAACAAAGAAATTTCATGATAAATACATTGTTCGGAAACACTTTGACGTTAATCAATGCATTTGGCTTTTTTATGCTAGATTACGTCTTTTTCCTGACAAATTAAAATCCAAATGGACCAACCCCTTTATTGTCCACAAAACTTATCCGTATGGTGCCGTTGATCCTTTTGATCCTAAAACTAATACGACATTTCAAGTCAACAGCCAACGTTTAAAGCCCTATTTTGATCATACCCCGAATCTTCCATCTGAATCCTTCGATTTCACTGAGCCAACCACCTTTGATCACTAATGAAAACTACGCCTGACTGAATGGCGTAAAAGATAGCACTAGATGGGAGGTAACCCATCATTTTTCCTGCTTTCCTTTTTCCTTTCTTTTTCCAAGTTTTGACCATCCTAAACCCGACTGCTCTTCATTAAGGTGATCCCTTTTCCCTCCTAATGCATGAGGACATTGCATATCTTAAGCATGGGGGGTGTTTTTAAAATTTGACAATCGATTTAGGATTTTCAAAACCTAAAAACATGCATTTTTCTTTAGTAATTTTATTTTCCTGCTTACATACCCAGAAAAATAAAAATGTTGAAAACTTTTTGAGGAAAAATTTTGAAATTGAAACTAAGGTTGAAAATTTCACTTTTCGTACAAGGGGATTTAATCTTTAACAAACTAGGGATGAGGATGCGGATATGATCATTAGAATCTCAGGGTCTATTTTTAGACTAGATCAAATGTCCTTCTCTAAAATTCCTCCTAAACTCGTGATAGTTCACGTGACTTGATCCTCTTTTGTAATATGGAAAGTATTTGGCTTAGTTTCTAATTCAAAAACTTGCATTCCTTGCAGAACTTCCTGTGTCAAATTTCGCACACAAGCCAACAAATAAAAACTACTAAAAATCAGAAAATCTCCCTTGTTTGAAATTAGTAAAAGTTTGAAGCAGATCATTGGTTTGAGTTCCCATCGCCGAGAAGGAGGAAAATGCCTCCTTTGAGGATGTGATGTCAACATGTTATTGCCTCGATGCTGCTCCATATCTATATTTCATATCTTTAGATGGAGCATTAAAGCACATTTTAGCAGCTTAAGTGTCTTGAACGGTGCTCTACCTATAGTGTCGAAGCAAGAGCTTGAGTTTGCTTGGAGTGTCTCTTTACACCGCATTGTGTTTTGGAGTTATGAGCTCCTAGGTGGTGTCATGGACAGTGCTATCCTGAAGTACTGGCGCCAGAGCCCCCACGAGGATTGGTAACGGAAATGATGATCTTGACACATCTATTGTAAGACTAAGCTAAAAAAAAGCATGGGGGAGAAAAAAAAAAGGTTTTAAACCAAAAACACACCCTTATAAATGTTGTCTTTTCACAAGCACAGACACAAGGTTTTAAAGGATATGCATGTTGCGAATCAGATTCAAGTGACAGGAAAATCCTAAAAATAGAAATTTCAAATCATCTGAATTAACAAGTGGTTAGTTTTTGAATTTTCTGGAGGATATATTGATCCTGTTTTATCTAATTTTTGGATCCAAAAACAAATCCCGATGGTTATCCTTAACAAATTTCGTGCCTCCTGTGTTTAGATTAACCGAGGTCCCTTAATCTTTTTCTCCTCAAAAGTCGAAAAAAATTAGATTTCCCAAAAATTCCATTTTCCAAAAAATTAAAGTTTTGTTAAGAGACTAGCAAAAGATAAGCATGGGTGTGTGATAAATGCTAGTTTATCATCATTCTTATGCATTAAAACAAACCAAGCTCTTAGGATTTTACTCTGCAAATGGGTTTTTAGGCTGCATTTAGGCATGCATTGCATTTTTTATTGTGTTTTTAATGTGTTTTTCTGAGTGTTAGGGATAAACAGACTACCAGATCCCTAGTACCTTAGCACTTAAGAAGGCAACTGGTGAAGGCAAAGCTCTCACTAGCTGGAACTCATCTTGATCTACCTCACCATAGCTAGAATTCAGCTCACCTGAATTAGGGTTAGCTCATCCTAGCTCCATTCAGCTCATCTCAGTTGAATGGCAGCTCAAGAGAGCTCATCTTAGCTCACCCTAGCTCAGGTCAACTCAGATCCAGCTCAACTTAGCTGAGTCTTGCTCATCTCAGCTCCTATCAGTCCACAGGGACCTCTAGCTAGCTCAGCTGAGTTGACTGGAGTTCACCCCAGCTCAGGTCCAGCTACATCCAGCTCCACTCAACTCCAGCCAGCTAAAGATGACTTCATTCTAGCTCAGGAAGCTCAAGTCCAGCTCCCAGGGACTTAGCTTAGCTCAACTCAGTTGGGCTAAGCTACCTTAGCTGCCTCAACCAGCTTGATCCTCCCCGGGAGCACCAGACCCAGCTCACCTCAGCTCATTATGGTAGAAGCCAGCTTACTTTAGCTTGGCTTAGTAGCTAGCAAAAAACTAGCAAGCTAAGCCAGCTAGAATAGCTCCATTCGACCCCCTTCAGTAGCTGCCAACTCCATTTCAGTTCTAGACTTCTTCTGTCCAGCATCTCTCTTCAAACCCTAGTTCCCATTGCATCCTCCTCTACTCCATTACTAGCTAGGCTAGCTTAGCTTAGCTAGCATCCAGCTCCATGGCCATCCTCCACCTTTAACTCAACCCTAGCTAGCTCCACCAACTAAGCTTACCTAGTCCACCTAAGCTACCTAAACCTCTACTCTATTTTGGCTCCAAGATGGACACCTCTTAGCCCCTCAACTACACCCAAAAGACACCTTGTTTTGGTGCCAAAATAACCTTCTAGAATCCCTCCCTTTTCACGCCAAAACACCCCCACATCATGGCACTACACATAACCCTACAACCTATCCTAGCCATCCACCTAACCCCCTTCTAGAAGCCTTTATGGTGGCGCTAAAACCAAGGCACCTCTCCATGGTTGGTGCCACCTTTAGGTGCCTCTCCACCACCATAACTACCACCTTCACATCGCCCCACTTGGCGCCAACCATCCTCCACCATAAGATCACCTAACCACCCCCATCTTCCCATGTTAGCCATCCATCTCAAGAGTCACCTCAACCCTCTCATCCAACCCTATAAAAAGACCAACACCCACCACTTTACAACACATCCTCGGCTAGCAAAATACCTCTCATATTCTACCTAGAGCTCATGGCCAAGAAAGAAGAAGAAGAAGATTAAGGGGATACTCTATTCCCTTGGTGCCTTCCCCTCTTTCCTTCTCCCTTGTGCCCATGCCAGCCAAAGGAGAAGCAAGGCAAGGAAGACCTTTGGAGGAGGTCTTGAAGGTGGTCCACGCCACCTTGGAGGAGAGCTTAAGGGTGGTACATGCCCACCCTTGGAGAAGGATAGTTAAGGTGGAAGCTTCCACCATGGAGGAGCCTTTCAAGGAAGGAGAAGGAGGAGCCCCTTTTCAAGCCTAGGAGCCACTAAGCTTGGAGCAAGGAGCTTCCCCTCTTCACCATCACTTCAGGAGGATTTGTGTTTTACTTTATTTATGCATTTATTCTACTAGTAGAAGCATTCCTCTACTAGGTTTTTATGTAAAACACTTTTGCATCAATCAAGTTGCATTCAATTCTATTTCTCTTTTTTGCAATTTTTTATAATCTAGATTCTAGCACTTTTCACTCCTCCCTAATTACTCTAGACCTCCACATGTCTAGAGTGAGCTTAGGGAGAATCTCTACATGTCACTTTAGTAATAGTGTACTGAGTTAGGTGTCAGCCATTTTTCGTTGCTAACACAATTAGCGTTGCCGTTATTTCAAAACCCTAAAAAAACTACATATTTAAAAAGACCAAAAGGAAAGTTGATTTCCATTTCCGGGCAAGAGACCGATTTTTGCAACCAAATTGCCTCCTTGGATGACCCTAGATACCCCACTATCTAGGTTATAAATTTAAAAGCGTATGCGATTTCACGTGTTACAACAACTTAAAAACCCGCTTTTACAAATCACACGATTTTTCACATCATATGGCTATCACTGTTTTTGAGGATTCCTCTCACACCAATGAACCTAAACCACAACCCTCTATGGTAGACTCACCACATTTTGAAGAGGTTATTGATTTTGTTCATTCACAACCTCTTCCACTAGATCATCCTAATGAATCTTCTTCAGCATCCTTCTTACCATCTATTATCAACCTGCCCCAACTAAAACTTAAACCATTGCTCGAGCGTCTGAAATATGAGTTCTTAGGACCAAAGAAGATGCTCCCTATGATTATCAGTGGAAATGTGCCTAAGGAGAAAGAATCAAAATTGATTAGGGTCCTAAAGGCACATAAGGAGGCAATTGGTTAGACCACCCATGACCTTAGGGAGATCGAGCCATCTTATTGTAATCATTGGATTTTTATGGAAGATGGATCCCGCCCTTCTCGCTAGATGCAAAGAAGAATGAACCCTAATATGCAAGAAGTGGTCAAGAAAGAAATAATCAAGTGGCTTGATGCAGATATCATGCACTCGATCTCGGATAGTCCCTGGGTGAGTCCCGTGCAAATTATTCCCAAGAAAGCTAGGATTACCGTTGTGACCAACGAGAAAGGCGAATCTATCACGACCCATTTAGGTTCCTCATGGAGAGTCTATATTGACTACAAGAAGCTGAACACAGCCTTGAAAAAGAATCATTTTTTGTTACCTTTCATTGACCAAATTCTTGAAAGGTTAGCTAGGCAAAAGTATTTCTATTTCCTGGACGGATATTCGGGATATAACCAAATCCATATCCATTCCAAGGACCAGGAAAAGACCACTTTCACCTGTTCCTATGGAACCTTTACATTTTGTAGAATGTTGTTTGGGCTTTGCAATGCTCCTACAACTTTTCAAAGGTGCATGCTAGCCATCTTCTCAAACATGGTGGGAGATTGTATGGAAGTATTCATGGATGAGTTCTCCTTTTTTGGAGATTCATTTGAGTCTTGCCTGGCTAATTTAGAATTGATCCTTAAAAGATGCATTAAAACATGATTGGTCCTTAACTGGAAGAAGAGTCACTTCATCACATAAGAAGGCATTGTCTTGGGTCATTGGTCGGGCTCGGATAGGTTGTGTTAATATAGTGAATTAATCATTGAAATGAGTATAGTGGTTAACCTAAATCGAGCCTAACCATCTTTTTACAAAATTTTTTAACTTGGCCTACTTGGTTTTATCTTGATCACTTTTAGGCCCAGGGTTGAACTCAAGGAGGTGGGATTAGAGGTGAATAAGTTTCTACGCCTTTCCTTCAACGAATCTCTTCCGTGCGTTTATTATGTTTTTGGTGTTTTTCTATTTAAGATTTTTTTCTAATAATTTTTGTCCTTGAGGTACACCCTCAAAATCAGGTCCTTGGCTTAGAGCCAAATTGTTGGCTTTGAGCCAAATTAGGGTTCCAAAAATGGGTCTTGCTATTCGCAAGACCGAGTACCTACAAGACAAGGATTATCTTTTCTCTTTTACTATTCTTTTATCTTTTTAATAGCAGGAAACAAAAGAGAAATAGAAACAAGATAAATATAGTTTACATATATATAGATATATATATTATATATAGGGCTGGGGGTGGAGGTGGAAATGGTGTGTAGCACGGTGTCGAGTAGATCGACGTCTAGGAAGATGCAATCAACAGGATGAAGTGCCGCATGGAGTGTAGGATGGATGGGTGGAAGTGTATGCGGAGATGCTCTCTGTACGCAGGTATCGAAGAATATCAGCAACTGGTGCAGATATTCTCGCGATACAACGCGTGGTAGGTGATATGAAAGTATATATTTATATGTATATATATAGATAGGGTTATAATTATATAGGTGTAAATGTAGTTATATATATATATATGTATGTATGTATATCTATAGATATGTAAATATATAGATAGATGTATGTATATATATATATATATATATTTATAAGTAGATATATATGTATATATGTCTAACTATATAGATATGGATACATATATATAGTAATATATGTATATAGATATATAGATATGTATATATATATATATATATATATATATATATTTGTATTTATGTATATAGTTATATGTAGATAGATATATATATATATGTATATATATATATGTATATATATATATATATGTATATATGTATGTATATATGTATATATATGTGTATAAATATATGTGTATATATATATATCTATATATATATATATGTATATATATTTATATTTAGTTGTATAGGTAATAATATGCATATATATATAAATGCATAGATATAAATATATATGTGTAGATATATATATAAGTATATATATAGGCGTGTACAAGTGAGTATGTGTGTGTACATGTGAGTGTGTACAAGTGTGGCGTGTGTATGTGTGTGTCTGCCGGAGAGAGTGAGAGAGTGGCTGTGAGAGAGGGCGCTAGAGAGTTAAGGCGTCTGGAGCACGCAGCCGACATCTAATGGCACGGGTGCGCTTGGGCGCAGACGCGCGTAGCTGCGTGTAGGCACTGGAGGACGTGCACGGGCAAGAGAATCTGCAGCGCAGTGCACTGCGTAGCACAGCGCACCGTGCTGCATGCTGGAACGGGAGCGGACGAAGAAGTGCACATGGGTGCAGACACTGCGGGCGCGAGCGTACTTAGGAGCAGGCGCGTGCTACGAGCTGGGGGTGGTCTCAACACGGAGAGAGAGTGCGCGGTGACCGGATAAGTGAGAAACTTTCTGGTCACCGTACTGTAGCTACGTGTTCCGCAGAATTGCGTGAACAGTAGCTACAGTGCACGTGCGGCTCGAACAACCGGCTGCGGCCAGTTCTGCGTGCGCGGGCACTCTGGAGCGGTCCTGCACGCGTGGAAGGAGCTGGCGCCGGCTGCTGCCTTGCGCGCTGAGGCTTACGTGTGGGCTGGAGGCTGCTGCGCTACTGCTGGAGCTGCTGCTGAGCTTCAGAGCTCGAGTCTTCGGTAATGGCGGGAAGGGCTTGAATGGTGAAGACAGAGAGTGGAACCACCACGCCCACCTACTCTTGGATGAGCTGGGCGGTGGTGGGACTCACAGAGGTGGTCGTGGACCACTGTGAGCCTACTCCTGCTCGCAGCATATCTCTTCAGTGGAAGAGGTGCTGCAGACGGAGGGGAGAAAGGGAGGAGATGGCCTGGAGGCGAAGGTTGCTGCTGTGTTGTATGGACCAGGCTCTCTGCTCAAGGAAGTGAGGAGGGCTTTTTAAAGGAGATTGAGGCATGCACAGCCATGCCCTAGGCATGCATGCCTAGCCATGCAGCTAGCAGGGCATGCATTTACAGAGAATGGCGCAAAGAAGAGCAAGCCATGCCCTGCAGCCTCACAGAGAAGAAGTTCAAAGCAAAAAAAATAAAAATAAGGATGGTGAAATTGCGAGGCAGCACATGAAGAAGATATTATTTGCATGGCCAATTATTCACTCTCCTCCCCTCTCAATTAAATGCATGCATGTGTTAATTTTTACAAATGCAACTATGGCTACCTAATATGCAATGGCAATGCTAGGAAATAACACAAGATGGCATTTTTATTGGTGTATTTTTGCTGTGCAATCAGTCATGTGGTCTCTAATTAGGGTATTGAAGTTGATAAGGCTAAGGTGGATGCTATCTCCGAACTTCCTCTACCCACATTTGTTAAACAAATCTGATCATTCCTTGGCCATTTGGGATTTTATAGGATGTTCATCAAGGACTTTTCTAAGGTTGTTCGACCTTTGAGAAACCTTCTAGCCAAAGACACGTCCTTCGAATTTGATGAATCATGCCACAAGGCAATTGATTTACTCAAAATTATAGTTACTTATGCTCCGGTGTTATAACCATCGGTCTGGACAATCCCATTTGAGATCATGACCATCGCTTTTGATTATGCGATTGAGGCTGTATTGGATTAGAAGATTGATAGAAAGGCCTCTGTCATTTACTATGCTAGCAAAACTTTAGATGAAGCCTAGATGAACTACACTGTTATAGAAAAAGAATTGCTAGCTGTGGTATTTGCTTTGGAAAAATTCAGGGCTTATCTTTAGGATCTCATGTCATCATCTATACCGACCACTTAGCCTTGAGACATCTCTTAGCCAAAAAAAGGATGCCAAACCCCAGCTCATCCGATGGATTCTTTTACTTCAAGAATTCAATCTTGAAATTAAAGCCAAATCTGGGGCACAAAATGTGGTGGTGGATCATCTTTAGAGAATCCTAATTGATTCTCCTCATCTGGATATTCTGATTACTGACACCTTCTTGGACGAGACAATTCTTATAGTTTCGGGTGTCCAAACCCCTTAGTTTGCGGACATCATCAACTATTTGGCTATTGGTCAAATCCCCCAGGATTGGACCAAGTAACAACGGGATAGGCTTGTATTCGAGGCCAAATATTACTTTTGGGATGACCCTGAACTGTACCACATCGACTCTAACCAGATTATTCACCGATGTGTCCTGGAGAATGAGTTCAAAAGCATACTTGAGTTTTGCCATGCGTCTGCGTGTGGTGGACATTTCTCCAGGAAAAGGACAGTGATAAGCCCATATTTGTAGGCTAATTAGTTACTTAAATGCCTAGACATTAGATTAGTATTGACATATAAATAGCATACAATAAGATGTAAATAGATTAGTCTAATTATTCACTTATTTGAATATTTCATGCATTCCATTCATATCTAAATATATTTAGAATTCATTTAGAATAACATGCATTGAAATAATTAGTCTATAGGTTGCATTCATGCATGTATGATTGTGCAGCAATCATAGGTCTTAATTAACCTAGATTAAGCTAGGACTTAGCATAAGTTAGGGAAATTCATGCACGCATAAGCATTATCAACATCTTTACTGCTTTACTTTAGCTATGCATGAAATAATGTTATAATGTGCTGATTAAGTGCATTATGTTGATTGCAGGCAATAAGTAGATCTGGAGCTAGATCTGGAGCAGGATCTAAAGTTGGATCTAGAATAAAGAGAATTGTAGCAGAGCTGGAGCATAAGGCCTAGTTTAGATGTAGGAATAATAATGTAAGGGGGTTAAAGGTTTTCTATTCTATTAAGTAGAAATAAAGCAGTAAAATGTGAAGAGCTTAAGTCCATCCTAGCCCTAGGATAGCCTAGAGACCTCCCCAAGCCTTAGCCACCCTTAGATTAGGTCACAACACCCTAGGAAGCCCTAAAACCCTAGTTCCAACCCTTATCTGGAAGTCCAGATAAGTTATAGGACGTCTAGGACCCTTAGCCATCTCCCACACACTTCAAACCCACTTCTGCAGTGTTATTGGACGTCCAGACACTTTGTCAAACGTCCAATTTCTGCAGAATACCCAAAACAGAACCCGAAATCCTTCCTGACTTTGATTGGATGGCTAGACAACAAGTCTGGACTTCTGATTTTTTGAGTATAAGATGTCTGACACTATTATTAGACGTCTGATACTGCTCTCCAATTCCTATTTTGAGATTTAAGCCTTGATATTGGATCTCTAGGTTCCTAAACCCAATTCCAACCCCATAGGAACCTAAATTAAGGTGCCCTAACACTAGTACATCACCTCTAGACCACCCTAAGGACCTAATTAGGTCCTCACTAAGCCTAATTAACTTGGATCTTAGTCAATTCCATCATCCTATTTAATTCGACTCATTAAGTCCAATTGAGCCCTGATCTCAGCACACACTGTCCAATTGGACTTAGTGAGAGTCCAATTGACCTAGACCTAAATTAATTGAGTTTTTTTACTCTCAATTAAGTTTCCACACACCCAATTAAACTTGTATTAAGTTTAATTGCACTTTACCTTAGTGAATTAGGGTTTATAACCCTCATTTTAGACATACCTTGACCTAAACCCACTAGAACCTAACCTAATCAACCTAGCCACCTAAGTTTCAACCCACACACACCATCCACATGAAAATACCTAGCCTAGAGTTCTCTAGAACTCTCTACCATGTGTGGTTGCCTTGGTTGCCAAAAATAGCAACCAAGAGCCATTCAATTTTTAGATCCATATTTGGTGGATCTAAAAACCACCATCCACCCTCTCTCTCTCACTCTCCCATGAGCTCCCACCATAGGCCTCTCTAGAGAATTCCATAATTCTCTAGAGAGCTTCCCTTAGTTCTATAAAAATACCAATGGGTGGCCATTTGCACCCATTCACTTCCTTGGCATTCATTCCACTTAGGCTAGCCACTTCCATCTCCACTCCACCTCCACGAGTTGAGCACCACCATGGAGGCCACCATCTCCATGCCAGGAAGCTGGATCAGCTCCCCAACCTCTCTCCAAGGGCCAGCCTAAGTTCCATTGGCCGCCCCTCCTTCTCTCAGCCACTCAAAGGCCATCGGAGACCACCTCCGAATGCCCTTCCTTCTGCTAGATTAGTAACTTAGCTTTTCGTATATTACTGCTTTTATTTACTGCTTAGTAGTATAGTCTTACTTTTCCCCCAATGATGCATGCGAAATCCCCCCATCGATTCTTGTATGCAATCGTTTTCTGGTAGTTAGGTTTAATTTTTAAGCATTCATGTATAAGCTTTCCTCTAGATTTCCTTGTGCAACAACTCTCCAATGATGAATGAAATTGCATTTTTTATATATATATCTCTTATGTGTTTGAAATCACAACGAGCTGAATGATTATCATATTTGCGTGATTTAAGTGTCTGTTCTTTAACTGTCTATATATTACACACCAACATGTCATTTCCAGAGGATATCGAAAATTTGACAATAAATGCTTTCTCCATAACTAGTCACCACCTCACTAGAATTGTGTGCACAGAAACTCACACGTTCATTTTCGTGATTTACTTGACGCATGCACATGTGATCCGAGTTAATAACAGGAACGGTGAAGTCTTGGTTAGGAGATTGGAAACTAGCGTGTGTCATTAAATAAAGTAGAGTGGCTTTAAAAATAAAAGATCGATTTCAAAAGTGAAAACGATGCCCCCCAGAGATGAACGACCGGGACTCAAAGTCTCATTATTTTTACAAAACAACATCTTTGTTGGATCGTATTTCGCAACTATTCTACGATGCTTTTAGCAAAAATGCGAGCTACGATTTTTCCCCCATCAAAATGGCGCTGTTGCCGAGGAGGCAACGTCACTTTTCTTGATTTTGATCTTTTAATTTATCACTGACAAATCTGCCTCTACTTCATTTTTTATGTGCAGGACGACACGGAACAAAAATGGGATCTGCGTGCACACAGAGCGCGGTGAAGAAAAATCAGGTGCACATCATCTATCTTAGATTAGGTTTCTCTTTTTGAACCCTAGGAGTAGATTTACTTGCTGCAATTTCCTTTGAAAAATTCTTTGTGAAAAAAAAGGATTTTTCTCATTTTTGTGAGAAAGAAACAAAAATCAAAAAGAAAGATTTTGAAAAAAATCTAGATTAGGTTTCCTTTCGAATCTAGGTTACTTTTGAAAAAGAAAAAAAAAGATATTTTCTATGAATCTTTTGAAAAATTATTTTTGAAAAAAAAAGTGCAAAAGTTTTGAAAAGAAAAAAAAAACTTTTTGGTGGAAGGCTTGAATTTCAAATTCAAACCTCTTTAAAAAGCTTTTCCACCATCTCCTGATTTTCGGCCAGATTTCAAGCTTGATTGAAAAATTCGATTGCCAAAAAATTAGTTAGTGAAAAATTATGAAATTCGGACTAAGCTTGCATTTTCAAACCATCTTTCAAATTCCTCGTTACTTTGAAAAAATTCGAAGTATAAAATTTTTAAAAATTCACGAAATTCCCCGGGGTCAGACTGACCCAGATTCAAAATTTTTCAAATTTCAAAAAGCAATTCCGAGCAATCTGAAAATTGGTTTTGATTAAAAATTGTGGGGTTCGAAATTTGATCTCATTAGCTTTACTTTCCATATTTTTCCCAAATTTTTGAAGATCATTTGATACTGTTTCAAAGCGAGAAACCGACCAGGGGTCAAAATTCCAAATCTGACCCCCTGACATTCAAAATTCCCTAAAAATTTGGTTAAAATAGTAAAAATTCTAAAAAAAATTCTATGAAAAATTAATTGAAAAAGGAATCTACTTGCAAGATTTCAAATTAATTTGATTCCAATTATTATCATAAAATCAACATTATTTTTGTGGTCTGCTGAAACAGAGAAAAACCCTAGAAGTGCATGCAACTTAGGTTAAATCCTTAGGGTTACAACTAGAGACCACACATTGGGCTAACTTAGACTTGATCAAGTCTAGTTAGCCGGTGAGCTTGGTCACCTTGTGGGCCACTCACCTCAAACCCCACTGAAGAAAATGGGATAAAATTAACTTTAAAATACGAAATCAACCTGAGTTCATTGTTGTACTACTAGGTGAGTTTAATTTCTCTTGCCAAACCTGGTGACTAAGTCTGCGGGGTAGTGTCAAACGACCACGGCTTGAGGGTCAACGGAACCAGAGGCGTAAGCCAAAGGAAGAACCTTCCCCTTAGTCCCCTCGTAACCAGACTGGCTGGGTTAGCTTGAGAGGTGGGATTCACTTCCAATCGATTTTACGACGAACTTATCTTCATGAATTTAAATCCATAACGAAAAATCTGGTCACCTGATCTATAAGGACCATTTGATTGATAGGGCCTTAGCCTTGTCCTGCATGGCTACACCAACCCAGGGGTTGGGCGATGTATGCATGGAAGGTCACTTCGACCTCACTTGGTTTGACCTTGGGAGCCACTCCCAAGGAGGCGAGTCACCTCGCCCGGACCATCTTCTTCCCCCATTTCTTCTACTCCAAAAGCCACCATGGCAAATCCTAGTCTTGGACCTAGACCGGGTCATGACATTGAGGATCTGGACCCGATGGCTCGTCTGGAAGCCTGGGTCGCCGAATCTGAGGAGCGGCATCAGCAGAGCATGGTTCGTATTCTGATGGCACTTGACAGGATGCAGCACCCGCCATGAGGAGAATAACTACAGGATTTCTACGACCCAGCCGCACCTATCATCGCACCGCTAGTCAGAATTCCCGCAGGCGAAGACACGTTTGAGCTCAAGCCCAATGTAATTAGGTTGATCAGCACTCATTTCTACGGGAACTCAAGTGAAGATCCATTCCAACACCATAAGGACCTGAGTTGACTTGCTGAAACGATCCGACCCAGGAATATTGATCTTAGGATCATTCTGATGAAGCTTTTCCCATTCTCTCTAAGGGACAAATCTTCATACTGGTTTAAGACTATTAGGAAGCCAATTGGAACTTGGCCAGAATTACGACGTGAATTCCTGCAAAAGTTCTTCCCAATCGGTCGAACAAATGCAATGCAACGTGCAATCACGACTTTCTCCCAGGTAGCTGGGGAGAAATTACATGAAGCATGGGATAGATTTCATGACCTTCTCCGGAAATGCCTGCATCATGGTATACTCAGATGGCACTTAGCCCAAATTTTTTACCATGGGCAGGATGACACACATTGGTATTTGGCCGATGCATCTAGCGGCAGGAATTTTCTCGTAAAAGACGAGAATAGCACATTTGAGCTGTTCGAATCATTAGTGGAGAACTCGATGAATGCCGCATCTATGAACCAGTTCCAGTGGCCTATTCAGCAGTGGGTTGGTGTCCACGAGGCTCACACCGATTCTATTCGAGTCGACATGGATATCATCGTCAAGCAGCTAGATAGAATAAACATAATTGAGAAGATTGACCAGATCAGTCAAGGTCAATCCAACTTGAGCTCTGCCGCTGCAAGATCCTCCTATGCACCCTGAGCCCCACCTGCTCGAGTTAATCTACTCACTCAGGATGCATCTTCTCCGTATTTACGAGATCCCGCATATCAGGATCCCGTGAATAATCTAGATCTGGCACCTTACGACCACGGTTACGCACCACCCGTAGATTATAATGCATATCCTCTTGACGGATATACATCTCAGACATCTTTGGCCTACGAGGACGTCAGCGCTATCCAAGGATACAGGCGTAATAACCCATACTCGGAGACATATAACCTTGGTTGGCGCCAGCATCCAAACTTCTCTTGGTCTGGTAATTCACAGAGACCACATCAAGATCCACACTACCAGACCAGGCAATACGGGAATGTGCAAAACACGTATCCTAGGCAGCAGCCATTCCCTTCTCAGCAACAGCAACCCCACTCATTATACCAGTCGCTACACCAAGCTGCCAACCACCCTCCAAAGTGGGTCGACCCTTTGGGGGCGCTGAAAGAGGAGCTGCAAGAATCAATGAGGAAATCTACACAAGATAGCTTGCAGATTATGAAGGCTATGGCTGATCAGATTCAGACCATACAGAACATGCAGAACCAGCTATTGCAGGAGCATAATACTCAGGGACCTTGCCCTCCCAACCAATCCCGAATCCTCGATATGTGCAAAACCATGGTGCCCCGCCTAGGTTTCAGGAACTGCAAGGAGAGGCACATGCCATATTACAGGCACCTCCTGCACCACCTGGTTATGCGTAAGGCCAGCTGCCTTTGCAGAATCCCGCGTATTCTGCCCCATCTGCCCCCTCACCACCTCATGGACACCAAGCCGACGCTCACGCTGTTTCTTTGCGGAGCAGAAGGAAGACATTCGACCCACCACATAGGCAGGAGGTGATATAAACACATTTACATTACTTAAGATGTCTATTTATGCATGTTCTTAAGCATAGGATTGCATTGCATGCCATAAATATTGCATAGCATGCATCATCTTGCATTTAGAGTAGTTTGAATAAAATGGAGGTTAATTGTCTCCTTTTATGTGCTTGGATAGGGAAAACTTTTTATCAGGGTCTCGGATCGAAGATCCAACCATACAGATGTGATCAGGGCAACGATTGGAGTTCAACGACTCCAAGATCACCCTAATCAGGCATCTGTAGCATCTGATAGTGACTGGGCAACCCTAAAAGATCAAGGGCCAAGATGGTGTAAATCCATACTTTAAACGACAAATCCAACCGCACTGATGGATTCGGATCGACGATCGTAGCCTAACGACGCAAAAATCGAGTCAATCCGACACCCGTGGCACCATCTACAACATCCAGAAGATGGACGGCCAAGATGGCACCACGTGGTACCATCTCAGCCGTCCAATTGCCCCCAGCACCACCGCACCTTCTCTTCTTCAATCAGAGTGTCACTTCTCCACTGTTGGATCAAGATCCAATGGTTGTGGATGCGGCACCTTGAATACATCCGCGCGACCATTTGCGCTTCGCAGCGTAGTGGGCGAGGATGTTATCGTGAGCAGCCGATGCACGATCGAATCACACGAGAGGGCGAGCGGCGCGAAATCATGCGAGCGGGTGAGCATCAGATCTTGATAGGGCAGCTGCGGGCGCTCAATAGCGCCAACGCGCTATCGCATGTTCGCGCCTCACGCGGCATCGCACGTGGGTGGGCACGCGTTGAGGAGCGGGGAAGGTGCATCTTAAGCCGTCCGATCTCGCGATCGGATGGCTAAGATTCAGCGGACATGCGTAGGCATTGTGCGTGCATGCAAGCTAGCGGGCATGCGTGCAGCGCCCACTACGCCCATGATGGGGCTTTAGCGACGGTTTTATCCATCACTAATGACCCCTTATTTAATGTTTTAAAGATGTAATGGCCAATTTGCCCCCACTCCTTACAACTATAAAAGGAGACCACCTCCACACGAAATTCTCATCCCTTTCTTCTTTTCTCTACCTCTCTAAAGCTCAAGAGAAGCTTGTCCCACACCTGAGATGCTTCTCGCGAGATAAAGTACAAATTTTCATCCTCCTTCGGAAGTGGATCCCACGACGATGACGACGTGTTACCCCGTTCCCGTTCTTCTGCTTCGTCCTCCTTCATCTTGCTCTGTCCTCCTTTGTCCAGGCGTTGTCCCGTCCGGCTCATCCTCCAAGCGACCGTCGAGGAGGATATCTCTCTCCCCATTCTTTTTACTACTTTCTAGAATAGATTTACCGCTTTCTAGAGTAGTTTGGCTCGTCCTCCAAGCGACCGCCGAGGAGGATATTTCTCTCTCCATTCTTTTAATGCTTTCTAGAATAGATTTACTACTTTCTAGTGTAATTGTTTTCTACTTTCTAATTGTAATAGTGAAACAAACAATCTCCTTAATGATGAATTCCCTGTTTATTCTACATCTCGTTTTGACTTCTGTTTGTAATATTCTCTCTCTTTCTTACTCTCTCTTTCTTCTATTTATTGTAAATAGTTAGTTTTAATCAATTGAATTATTTCGTGACAAATAAAAACAAACGTGTAGTTTTTAAATCAAACATCTGCCTCCCTATGTTCGACCCGGAATTTTAATTTCTATATAAATTTTATTTGTTGAACACGAGTTCTTCGCTTTCAAACTACAATGACAAGGTTTTCAAAATCAAACACGTTAGCGTAGCAATTCGTACGTTCAACATTTTGGCACCGTTGCCGGGGAGGCGACGCTCTTTGATTTTTTTCTTCGCGTTTTCTAACTTACAAATCATTTACTTCACTTCTCTCCTTTCTTGTTGTAATTGCAGGTACTCTTTCGAGACATGCAAAAGCAGTAGATCGGAGAAAAGTGTTGTCGAAGGTTTTGTAAGTTATCCCCCACCTCCCACCCATTAGATTTCATTTCACAACATAATAACGCAAACATCAATCAACCTAGGTATTCTTATAAACTCTAAGGTTAGATTGTTTATTGTTTGACACCCAACCCCCACATTAAAAAAGAAAAATTAAAAAAAATCTCACAGAGGTACACAACCTCATCTGATTTTCAAACTCAACCGGTAAATTGATCTTTGGAGTCGGTACACACATCCAAACACATAATTGAGTAGAAATCAGATTAGGTAATCACTTGTGTGCCTAATAAAGTGGTGCAACAGGCCAATTGTTTGAGTTGATTGGGTCGCACCACTTCAATTAAAATCAACTCATTAAGTAGCTACCACTTAGGTTCAACTATTAGGGATTTACCAGGCACTCCACATTCTTTTTAAGCTTCAAAGGAAAACATCTTCACCTGTATTTTCAAAACCTAGTGTGCCAACGAAACTTGTTTGAAAATACCTAAAGTTGAATCCTAAAAGCTAATAAGCAAGATTTGAACTCTAAAATTCACCACATCAAAAAAATCTTGCTTGAAAACCATTGATTGTGCACGCACACACAAATTAATCAATCATTAAGGGCATAACCCAGATAAAGGGCCCATCACATTCCAAAGCACATTCAAACCTAGCCCTAAATAAAATAGAGTAGACGTTGGCCTTAAGGATTGGACTCGCTCTTCAGAGCCTAGAACGAGATTATTTTTTATTAGTATGTTTCTACTATTCAATCTGATGTCTAGTTAGGGGAGCAGAATCAAACGAACGCGACTGGGGGGTACACTAGGAACCAGAGGTGCAAACCAGAGGAAGAATCTTCTCCCCAGTCCCTCCTTCTAACTAGTTGGATTGAACAGATAGAAGTAGATCAAATCGTTCCTTTATCTCAAGACTAGTTTTGGGAGTCCGTAGGTCTGTAGGCTAACCCACTTAAGGATAGGTTTGATTGTTTGTATTGCAAGGCGCCTTTCTTCCTCCCGCTTATCATGAATCCTTCCTCATATTACACGCATTCCCGCTCTTTCCCTCCTGTTTTGAATTATCCTCAACATGACGACTATCCCAACTCGTACTGTAATCAACCTTCAGTTAGTTGGGATAACTCGGATTGGGGATACAGTTCTGGACCTCCGTGTTTAGGGTCTAACCCTGCACACTTTGATTGTGATTTCTATCCTTCTCAGAGCCACACGATTATAGATCGTCAACCTTTCATGGACAACCTAATACGATCTACAATCAAGAAGGATACACTGATTCTTACCCATCCTCTAATTACACTGCCTTTAGGTCATCACCACCTTTTGAACAATATGAAATGACCTATTATCAGGAAGTGTATAACGAACATCAATTCGTTAATTCCCCTACATTGATCCCAAACCCGCCCAACCCTGAACTAACTCATTTGGTTTAGGGTAACCAGGTTCAAGATAAGGTTCTGGCAAACTTGAGGAATATCATACAATCTTTAGAAGTTCAGCCAATACCTTACATTGAGAGAGTGGAGCCCCTGATTGAAATGATTGATGATTTGAACAAGTCTTTATTGGATTGGCTCCAGGATGTTAAGGATAAGAACCCGGGTGAGTTTCTACTTGGGAAATTAGCGAAATTGAGGATGAGATTCGTGGTTGCTTTGATTCAAACATGGGATGATTCCCAGGATGAACTCCCTTTAGGAAAGCCAATGATAGAACCCGTTCAGGCACCTATTGGGAGGCACACATGTTACGAAGTTGACCAGATTGAATTAAAGCAACCAATTAAGGAAGATCTAATTTCTTCACCTGAGATCCCTGAGCCAGGGTACGAGAAAATGTATGTCTCCTTGGAACAGAAAGTGACAGATGATTTTGGGACATACATTGATATGGATCCTAATTTCTTTGATGGTGAAGATTCAAGTTGCAAAGTCTTACACGAGTTTACAGAACACGATTTTTGTGAGACGATTGGGCCTGAGGAATCTGATAAATCATTTGATAGCCCAAGAACTGAGGAAACTGATCTTATTAGGGCACACATTACAGATCCAGAATCACATTTTCTGGAGGATTCAATTCAATGCCCTGATTGTCAGTTACACACCGTTGAGCTTATTGATGATTCAATTTCTGAGATAATTAGACCCAAGTCAATTTTGATTCAACCACATCATTTAGACTTGGAGATTTCAGACGGGGTGATTAACATGCAAGAGGTCTTGGAATTTAACATTCTGATTGAGGAGGATAGGAGTTGGGAAGTTCTGATTTGGAAAGCTAACTTTGGAGGAAGTAGAAGATTGAGTCGAAGGGTTCCTATTAAGCTGAAACCATCAAACTAGGACCCTTAAGACATTTGTTTTGAAGATGTCAAACCCAAGCACACATTCAACGATTATCCTTTTGAGCTTCAATTCTCTGCAACGCGACTTTTTGGTCTTGGGTTGCATCCTCATAAATTGCAGGCCCAACCCTGCTTGCATACAGATTTTAGGTTTTGGGTAATTTTTATCCAGAACCTAAGATATTCTCGATTATGGGGTATGGGTATGCACCACAATCTGGTCCACATCTATGGATCTCTGCTGATAGGTCGGAGGATTCTTCTGTTTATTCTGATTCTGACCTGCACTTGCGAATTCTTCATTTCTCTTCTTTGTATAGTGTACCTACCTGAAGGCACTAAATTCAGCACATATACAGTTCTTTTTAGTTTTTATCTCGGAGTGGACCTGACATTCATGCAATTCAGGTGCTTTCTACGTAATTCCACTCTGTTTTATGTCTTTTTAATACAATGAGGACATTGCATTAGATAGGCATGGGGGGGTGGATATTCATCTCTGAATTTATTCGTCAGCTCCGTAGATTTATTTTATTTTCTTTTATTAAAAAAAAATTGTGGAATTAGGAAAGAGAACTTGGGTTTAAGAAAATTTTCAATCTTAGGAAATACTACATTATGATCTGAACACAAGGACCCTTCAGGTCTTTGGACTTAATTATCTCGTGTATCCACTAAAATGTGGATTTGTTTTCGAGTCTTAGCCAACCTAAATTCTATTTTAATTGGAGTAAATAAGTTTGGGTGATAAGTACATGACTTATCAACCCATCCTCTGATTTGAGGGAATTTTGAGTCTTAAGCATCTACACACTTTCTTTGCACTAACTTGTTGTTCGGGGATTTTAACGGAAATTGGGTAGCTAGTGAACCTTTTAGGGCGATATGGCTGGCAAGTTATCGTGGGTAACAGCCCATAGGTAAGTTGTCCAGAGCCCAGTCACTGGATCTTTCTCTTTTTGCTGCTTTTAGGTAAATCTTAGACCAGGGAAGCCACCTACTTAAAAAAAAAAAAATCAAAAAGAAAAGGAGAAAAGAAAAAAAAAAGAAATAAGCCACACTTTGCCACACGAGTATGGCTGGCAAGTTGTCAGTGGTAACAGCTCATCGACCGGTTGTCCAGAACCCAGCTCAGTTAATGCACTGAAAATTCCCAAAACACTTAGGAAGAAGCGGAGAAGTAGAATAAATCAGGGAGATATACACTGGATTCACCCTTGTGTTGACCCAGTAAAAAAATAAAAGTAGGGAGAAAGCTACCGGTTGTAAAGATACACCTTTAGGCAGAATTCTTTTTGAGGTCACCTAGAGGCGTAGAAATCCGAAGTTTGTTTTAATTGTCGGTCAACGAGTCTATCACATTCACAATAAGATGCTTAGAACTTAGAGTTCTCATCAAATCTTGGGTGAGTTGAATGGTTGTAGAAAGGCACTCTTTAACCTTAAAACTTGAAAATCCAAAAAAAATAGAAAACAGGAAAAAGAAATTTTCTTTGAATAAGGCGAGGGCTTGAGGCGATCCGCATTTTGGCAGATACTCAGGCATTATTGTGTCTTTGAAAGTTCAAATCCTAAGTAGACAATTTCTTAATGATTGAAAATAACTTATGCCCAAATAATCCAACCTGATTCTTTTATAAATAGCATATAGGTTTTGCTAGGGACTAGCAAAAGATAGGCATGGGGGTATGATGTAAACACATTTACATTACTTAAGATGTCTATTTATGCATGTTCTTAAGCATAGGATTGTATTGCATGCTATAAATATTGCATAACATGAATCATCTTGCATTTAGAGTAGTTTGAATAAAATGGAGGTTAATTGTCTCCTTTTATGTGCTTGGATAGGGCAAACTTTTTATCAGGGCCTCGGATCGAAGATCCAACCGTACAGATGTGATCAGGGCGACGATTGGAGTTCAACGACTCCAAGATCGCCCTAATCAGGCATCTGTAGCATCTGATAGTGACTAGAGAACCCTAGAAGATCAAGGGCCAAGACGGTGTAAATCCATACTTCAAACTACAAATCCAACCACATGGATGGATTCGGATCGACGATCGCAACCTAACGACGCAAAAATCGAGCCAATCCGACACCCGTGGCACCATCTACAACATCCAGAAGATGAACGGCCAAGATGGCACCATGTGGCACCATCTCAACCATCCAACCAGCCCCCAGCACCACCGCACATTCTCTTCTTCAATCAGAGCGCCGCTTCTCTACCATTGGATCAAGATCCAACGGCTATGGATGCGGCGCCTTGAATACGTCCGCGCAACCATTTGCGCTCTGCAGCATAGTGGGCGAGGATGTTATCGTAAGCAGCCGATGCACGATCGAATCGCGCGAGAGGGCGAGTGGCAAGGAATCACGCGAGCAGGTGAGCGTCAGATCTTGATCGGGCGGCTGCGGGCGCTCAATAGCGCCAACGCGCTATCGCACGCCTGCACCTTACGCGGCATCGCACGCGGGCGGGCGTGCATTGAGTAGTAGGGAAGGCGCATCTTAAGCCGTTCGATCTCGCGATCGGATGGCTGAGATTCAGCGGACGTGCGCAGGCGTTGCGAGCACGCACAGCGCCCACTACGCCCACAATGGGGCTTTAGCGACGGTTTTATCCGTCACTAAAGACCCCTTATTTAATGTTTTAAAGATGTAATGACCAATTTGCCCCCACTCCTTGCAACTATAAAAGGAGACCCCTCCACATGAAATTCTCATCCCTTCTCTTCTCCACCTCTCCAAAGCTAAAGAGAAGCTTATCCCACACCCGAGATGCTTCTCGCGAGATAAAGTCCAAGTTTTCGTCCTCCTTCGAAAGTGGATCTTGCAATGATGACGACGTGCTGCCTCGTTCCCGTTCTTCTGCTTCATCCTCCTTCATCTTGCTCCATCCTCCTTCGTCCAAGCGTCGTCCCGTCTGCTTCGTCCTCCAAGCGACCGTCGAGGAGGATATCTCTCTCCCCATTCTTTTTACTACTTTCTAGAATAGATTTACCGCTTTCTAGAGTAGTTTGGCTCATCCTCCAAGTGACCGTCGAGGAGGATATTTCTCTCTCCATTCTTTTAATGCTTTCTAGAGTAGATTTACTTCTTTCTAGTGTAATTGTTTTCTGCTTTCTAGTTGTAATAGTGAAACAAACAATCTCCTTAATGATGAATTCCCTATTTATTCTACATCTCATTTTGATTTCTGTTTATAATATTCTCTCTCTTTCTTACTCTCTCTCTTCTATTTATTGTAAATAGTTAGATAGTTTTAATCAATTGAATTATTTCGTGACAAATAAAAAACAAACGCGTAGTTTTTAAATCAAACGTCCGCCTCCCTGTGTTAAACCCGGAATTTCAATTTCGGTATAAATTTTATTTGTTGAACACGAGTTCTTTGCTTTCAAACTACAACGACAAGGTTTTCAAAACCAAACACGTTAGCATAGCAATTCGTATGTTCAACAGGCAGGTTCTGATTTTTCCCACCCTTCGCCGCGGGCAGATTCGACCCCTTCATCGTCTCAGGAGCCACCTGCAGTAGATAAGGGTAAGAGGCCACTTAACCCTGAGATTCTCGTCCCTTTTCCTGAGGCTCTGATAAGAAATGTAGTACGAAAAAAGGACATGCGGAATTTCGAGGACCTGAAATCGATGTTTAAGGAAGTACATATTCAGGTCCCCCTCCTCGAGGCAATCGATCACATTACCGCTGTTGTGGTTCTTCAAGGACTATTGTACCCCGAAGCGACAGTCGAGAATTAGGCGACAGGCGGTACTGTCGAACGAAGCTAGCGTCGTGATTCTAGCTAACCTACCGCTGAAGAAGAAAGACCCTAGCACCCCACTTATATCTTGCTTTTTGCAGGATTCTCCATTTGATCGGGCCCTTCTAGATTTGGGTTCGTCCATCAACTTAACTCCCACCGCCGTATTTGATCGATTTCGATTTGGGGAGTTGAAACCCACCTCAGTTACGATTCAGCTGGCTGACAGATCAGTCAAAACACCGAGGGGGTGGTTGAGAATGTGATGTGAAAGTTCGCGAGTTCTGCTTTCCCACAGATTTTTTCATTCTCGATATGGAAGTTCCTCCTAATCTCCGCGATGCACCAATTATTTTGGGTCACCCATTTCTGGCGACAGCCCGAGCGAACATCGATTGTGCATCCGGGTGTATGGAGATTGCCCTAGGCAATGAACGACTTCGACTAGACATATTCAGGGCAGCAAAGAATTTCGACTATGATCGAATAGAGGATGATGGTGAAGACGAAGATTTGGCTTACTGTGGTAACATTGGGCTCCTTTGTGACGACCCAATGTCTCATTCGTCTACACTATCAGGGTTCTCGGACTTTGATCCACATGGGACCAAAACCATTGTATTACACATGTCTCCCCGATGATCTGACTGTTTGGGGTGTGCTTCTAACCACAGCACCCCTGAATCCAGCTATCTTGATCCATATATTACTGAATCAACCCTGTTATTGCAGGAAGACGTGACTATAGCTAACAGGTTTCTCGTTAATGTAGTCACAATTGATTTCACAGGAAGCGACTCAACGAGAATTCACATGCACATGGATCAGCAGATTCCTACCTTCGAGTTTGCTCCTCCCACTCCCATTTTTGACTCAGACCCACTCGTGATCAAATTGAAGCCCGTACCCACTCCACACTTTCTTATAGCTAGACTTTTTGGAGTAGGGGTGCACAATCAGCTGGTTCGCATCTCCGGACCACTGATTCTAGGAGCATACGAGCATATCTTTCTCTTAATCTTAGCCAATTCCTATGCTAGAAATGACACATCTCATTGAGTTTTCACCCAGCTGGACGTGTTAAACTTAGCACATATAAATACCATTCACTCCACATTTCACCATCATCTATACATAACCATTTTTATACATAGCATATTTTTTCTTTAGCATATTTCCTTTGCATAGTGCATGCTGACAGGTTGACCAGTGCTGAATGTATAGTTTCAGGAGCAATTCCAGGTGACTTCTACCCACTCATCCTCTGTCAGATTTATTTTCTTTTATAGTCATGCATGAGGACATGCAAGAACTTAGGCATGGGGGGGTAGATACATCAAAACTGAAAAAAATTTTCATGCCAACATTTAGGAAAACCTCAGAGCTACATGTAAAACGTACTTTAGGACCTTAAATAAAAGAACAACCGACTCCACCTCCAATGCTCGCATTGGAGCTAGAAATCGTCTGCAACAGCCACTTCTGACTCACCCGCTCACCTATTACTCTAAATTTAGGGTCAAGCTGATTGTAACCCGATATGGGAATTTCACGAAGTACAAATTATATGAGGTTACATGTCTATAGCATATATACATATTGCATTCATGAATAAGATTATTTTATTAAGAGAATGCATTAGGGATTTTATCCTTTAGTTGATTCCTGTAATCTAGAATCTAGTACAACTTTTCACACACATGTAGAATTTGCAATGGATTCATGGTGAAGGCTGATAAACATCTTCAGTCTATCGAGAAGAAGCAGTGCTTCTTTTCCTGAACACTTGGACAGTGTTTTGGGAGTCAGGCATATTTTCCTCTAAAAATCCACCAAATAGTGTGAGATGAGAGTAGAGTGTACTAGTGCTCTATGATTAGTGCGAGGAATCTAGAATCCTAGGTAATTAGGTGATGATGCTCTGAGATGAGACACAGTTTTCACTCTCGGTTCCTGCGTATGCATTTTGTGCGAAATTGTGAGAGCCACCAAATAAGGCAAATACGTGGAGAGCGAGTTTTCATAAAACTAGGGCTAAGGTGGATGGTTATGACCATTCTTTACGGAATCCTCGGCTGAAGGAGGGTATTGATGTCAATGTCAGAAATACACCGTCCTATCCGTCTTTCCCGGTGCCGTGAGTAGGCCCTTCCACCAAATAAGTCACCTAATGTCTCTTGAGTACCACCAATCCCTAATAATGCCTCCTTAATAAAGTTCATGGATGTATGCTAGTTGTGTGACGTTGAAAAAGAAAAAAAAGAGAAAAAGAAAAAGAATGAAAAAAAGAAAGAAAAATTGAAAAAAAAATTAGAAAAAGAAAAAAAAGAATGAATATTTAGTGTTTATCGAGGAAATATCACCAAATAAAATTGAGCTCCACCAAATATGGCCTTAACCTATTTTTCTTGTGTTTCTGACCGCCCGAATACTGGCTGAGGAATCCCAACTTAGTGTTAGGGTTATGAGAACTCAATTAAAGTGTTAATGCCTAGTGAGACCACCAAATATAGATCCTATGTGTGAATCTGGTGAGGTTGTGAGCTCTAAGAAAAAGAAAGAAAAAGAGTAAGACAGAATGAATACAAAGGAATCAAAGAGAGCGTAGTTTTTCTTGTCTTTCTCTAAGTTGAGTTACTTAGTAATCCGGGAATCTGGATTCTACAGTACTAGTTTCTATGTAGCACCAGTGAGAATGAGCCACCAAAAATATAATCCTTTCTCTCAGAGATTCTCTACCTAAGCCCAAAGTCAGGGTGAAATTCATAGAATATCTTGAATACCCTGAGGGAAGAAGTCCGCCTATCCTGCTAGAATTTTTACTAGGGGTCGAGTACAGGCTTTAGAGGCGTATCAATTTTTCACTCGAATCCGTTGCAAAAGCTACGTAGCTGCAGTTTCACATTTGTCTGGATTTCTAGAATATAGGATGAAAACAAAAACGAGAAAAATCTCTAGGCATACACTTGATAAAATAATCAGTCCCTTAGAGACCCTTGCTGTAAATAATTTAGTCTTGCATTTGCTAGGGACTAGCAAGATTTAGGCATGGGGACATGATTGCACAGTAATCATAGGTCTTAATTAACCTAGACTAAGCTAGGACTTAGCATAAGTTAGGGAAATTCATGCATGCATAAGCATTATCTGCATCTTTACTGCTTTACTTTAGCTATGCATGAAATAATGTTATAATGTGCTGATTAAGTGCATTATGTTGATTGCAGGCAATAAGTAGATCTGGAGCAAGATCTGAAGTTGGATCTAGAATAAAAAGAATTATAGCAGAGCTGGACAGAAGGCCTAGTTTAGATGTAGGAATAATAATGTAAGGGGGCTAAAGGTTTTCTATTCTATTAAGTAGAAATAAAGTAATAAAATGTGAAGAGCTTAGGTCCATCCTAGCCCTAGGATAGCCTAGAGACCTCCCAAAGCCTTAGCCACCCTAAGATTAGGTCACAACACCCTAGGAAGCCCTAAAACCCTAGTTCCAACCCTTATTTGGACGTCCAAATAAGTTATAAGACGTCCAGGACCCTTAGCCATCTCCCACACACTTCAA
Source organism: Thalassia testudinum (assembly GCA_037157565.1). Classification (NCBI taxonomy): domain Eukaryota; kingdom Viridiplantae; phylum Streptophyta; class Magnoliopsida; order Alismatales; family Hydrocharitaceae; genus Thalassia; species Thalassia testudinum. The sequence continues at coordinate 51,459,346 of JAZHRO010000055.1, forward strand.
ACCCACTTCTGCAGCGTCCAATTTCTACAGAATACCCAAAACAGAACTCAAAATCCTTCCTGACGCTGATTGGATGTCCAGACAACAAGTCTGGACTTCTGATTTTTGAGTATAAGAAGTCTGACACTATTATTAGACGTCTGATACTACTCTCCAATTCCTATTCTGAGATTTAAGCCTTGATCTTGGATCTCTAGGTCCCTAAACCCAATTCCAACCCCATAGGAACCTAAATTAAGGTGCCCTAACCCTAGTACATCACCTCTAGACCTCCCTAAGGACCTAATTAGGTCCACAGTAAACCTAATTAACTTCGATCTTAGTCAATTCCATCGGCCTATTCAATTGGACTCATTAAGTCCAATTTAGCCCTGATCTCAGCACACACTATCCAATTGGACTCAGTGAGAGTCCAATTAACCTAGACCTAAATTAATTGAGTTGTTTTACTCTCAATTAAGTTTCCACACACCCAATTAAACTTGTATTAATTTTAATTGCACTTTACCTTAGTGAATTAGGGTTTATAACCCTAATTTGAGACATACCTTGACCTAAACCCACTAGAACCTAACCTAATCAACCTAGCCACCTAAGTTTCGACCCACACACACCCACACACACCATCCACATGAAAATACCTAGGCTAGAGTTCTCTAGAACTTTCTACCATGTGTGGTTGCCTTGGTTGTCAAAAATAGCAACCAAGAGCCATTAAATTTTTAGATCCACATTTAGTGGATCTAAAAACCACCATCCACCCTCTCTCTCTCACTCTCCCATGAGCTCCCACCATAGGCCTCTCTAGAGAATTCCATAATTCTCTAGAGAGCTTCCCTTAGGTCTATAAAAATACCCAATGGTTGGCCATTTGCACCCATTCACTTCCTTGGCATTCATTCCACTTAGGCTAGCCACTTCCATCTCCACTCCACCTCCACGAGTTGAGCACCACCATGGAGGCCACCATCTCCACGCCAGGAAGCTGGATCAGCTCCCCAACCTCTCTCCAAGGGCCAGCCTAAGTTCCATTAGCCGCCCCTCCTTCTCTCAGCCACTCAAAGGCCATTGGAGACCACCTCCGAATGCCCTTCCTTCTGCTAGATTAGTAACTTAGCTTTTCATATATTTACTGCTTTTATTTACTGCTTAGTAGTATAGTCTTACTTCTCCCCCAATGATGCATGCGAAATCCCCCCATCGATTCTTGTATGTAATCATTTTCTGGTAGTTAGGTTTAATTTTTAAGCATTCATGTATAAGCTTTCCTCTAGATTTCCTTGTGCAACAACTCTCCAATGATGAATGAAATTGCATTTTATATATATATATCTCTTATGTGTTTGAAATCACCACGAGCTGAATGATTATCATATTTGCATGATTTAAGTGCCTGTTCTTTAACTGTCTATATATTACGCACCAGCATGTCATTTCCGGAGGATATGGAAAATTTGACAATAAATGCTTTCTCCATAACTAGTCACCACCACACTAGAATTGTGTGCACAAAAACTCACACGTTCATTTTCATGATTTACTTGATGCATGCGCATGTGATCCGAGTTAATAATAGGAATGGTGAAGTCTTAGTTAGGAGATTGGAAACTGGCGTGCATCTTTAAATAAAGTAGAGTGGCTTCAAAAATAAAAGATCGATTTCAAAAGCAAAAACAATGCCTCCCAGAGACGAACGACCGAGACTCAAAGTCTCATTACTTTTACAAAATAATATCTTTGTTGGATCGTATTTCGCAACTATACTACGACGTTTTGTCAAAAACGTGAGCTACGATTTTTCTCCCAACAACGTATTAGAATTAACATCTTTTGCGAGGATTTGTAGATAAATAACCCATCATTTATTTTCTTATTAATCCATTTCTTCTTCTTCATCAGTGGCTACTGCCTCTTCACACCAGCTGCCCTCACTAAAGACCCACATTCAATGAGGAGCAGGAGAAGTGGATCTAGTCGATGCTCCATCTTCATCTTCATCTTCCCCTATAGGTATAAGAAAGGGGGAGCCACAACTGGGCTAGGGGAGGCCACCACCCACTCCATCACCGTGCTTCGCTCCCACCGCCAACCACCATTGACGAGTTCCACCACACAGCTGTCGCGCCAAATCAGTGGACTTATGCCAACACTGTGCGTGAGCCTTCATGGCTCCACCTTACCGTGAGCACCTCAGTGTGCACATCCCTCCACACTGCAACAATACCATTGATGTCGACACAAGTATTTAGGCTAAAATGCCTAATCATGCATGTTCCTAGGCTTAGATTTGCATTTCATGTTATAAATATTACATAGCATGCATCATCCTACATTTAGAGTAGTTATTTATAATTTAGGTTAATTAAGTCCTTTTTATGGTCAGGAGAGAAGAAGATTCATTTCAGGGCCTCGGATGGACGATCGGACCGTACGGATCTGATCAGGACGACGATCGGAGTTAAACACCTCTGAAATCATCTAGATCAGAGAACTGTAGCATCATACAAAGTTCGAGGAAGATCAATAGCCAGGGGGCAATGTGACATCCATATGGGTTTCGGATGAAAATTTTGACCATACGGATGGATCCGGAATGACGATCGTAGTCCAGTAGCATGGGAATCATCTCGATCTGAACATCGTGGCACCCTCAACAAAAGAAAGAAGAATGGATGACCCAGATGGCACCACGTGGCACCATCCAGGCCGCCCAACATCGGCCAGTAGTAGCCATAGGCACCCCCTCATCATCGTTGATCTCGCATCACAGCCGTTGGATCAAGATCTAACGACTAGGGTCCATCCGCACCCTCAACGCCCATGATCTCCTTGAGACTTAACCTCACCCTTGCCTCAATGGTGAAGCTATTGGCTTACAAAGAGGGAACGTGGGTTCGAGACTCGCGGAGCCCCCAAATCAACAATTGAAGGGCGCCAGCGCAACGGCCAGCGCATGCGCGTGCACCAGCCCACGCACCTGCATGCAGCAGCAGCGCACAGCTCAGCTCCCACGTGCACAGTGCAGCACCAGCACACGAGTGTGCGCACGTGACAAGGAGCGCATGATGCGTGCACCAGCGAAGCATGAGTAGTGACAGATCTTCAGTGGCACAGGCCTTTAGTGACGCTTGCAGCTGTCACTAATGGCCCATGTGCACTAGCAAACGAATTGAAGGGTGGATCTTCAGCAACAGCTGAGGGATCTTTAGTGACATTTACAGACGTCAGTAATGACCCAAATGCGAATTTGTTCTTCCTCCACTATAAAAGGACCTACCCACCACCATCTCTTCCTCTCATCACCTCCAAGGCTCTAAAGAGAGCTTGTCCCAAGTCCGAGATGCTCTTCTAGAGTAGAAAACCAAATAGTTTCCCCTCCCCTCATCCCCATTCCTGAAGCATCCTGATCGAACGTGTTTTGCATGTTTGAGATCAGGGTTACGAGTAACCCATCATCGTAGTTGCAAAACTCGTGATCAAATAAAATTTATAACCAAAACTCGAAAAGTGAGTCCCAGGTCAAACTCGGGGAGGTGAACGTTTGGTTTTGTAAATTCCGCGCTTCGCTTTTATTTATTTTTGGTTATTTTTATCTTTTCTAATCTTTTTGGTATTTTTAGCAAGCAAGAGATTCGGTCGATGAAAAATTTATCTACTTGCAAAAAATAAAAGAGAGAGAGAGAAACAATCATCTATTCATGAAGAATTGTTTGTTACACTATGAAAGCGGAAAATCTACACTACGAAAGAATAAAAAGATAGAAAGAGGTGAGAGAAATCCCCCTCGATGGTTGCTCGAAGGACAACTCACTCTGATGTCGCCTGGAGGAAGGTGGTGAGGAGCAGAACGAAGGAGGACAGAGTCGGAGGACGGAGGATGTGGAAGGATGGTGTCGTGGCGAGGATCTTCTTCCCGAAGGGCGGTAGGAGGACGGCCATAGGATGCTCCATGAATGGGGATGAGGGGACGGAAAACTATTTAATTTCCAACTCTAGAAGAGCATCCCGGGCTTAGGATAAGCTCTCTCTAGAGCCTTGGAGGTGGTGAGAGGAAGAAAGGAAGAGATGAAAAAAAATGGGAGGGGTAGGTGTCCTTTTATAGTGGAGAAAAGAATAAAATTCGTATACAAGACATTTAGTCATAGTCATAAACATCGCTGAAGATCTGCCGCAAACGTCGCTAAAGATGCTGCTTACACGCCCCTGCTGTCGCACCGCTGGTCCACCCTGTACACGCCCTTATCAAGCACGCACGCGCGATACACGCCACTGCCTCCCCGCGCGTGAGCACTAGCACTGCTGTGCACGTGCGGTGGCATGTGCGTGCGCATGGGCTGCTTGGGTTGCACCACATGGCATAATCTGGGTCGTCCATCTTCTTTCCTTTGTAGGGGATGCTACAGAGGTCGGATTGAGTCGATTTTTACGCTGTTGGGCTACGATTGTCGACCCCAATCCATTCATGCAGTCAAATTTGTCTTTTGATGCTCCAATTTGCGTCACCTAGTCCTTTGGCCGTTGATCTTCCTTGGATTGCATATGGTGCTACGGAACTTCGATCGAGGCGATTTCGGAAGCGTTGGACTCCGATATCCATCCTGATCAGATCCGTATAGTTGGATCGTCAATCTGAGGCTCCGAAATAAATATCCTTCTCTCCTGACCACAGAAATGATGCAATTAACCTAAATTATATACAACTACTCTAAATGCATAATGATGCATGTTATGCAATATTTATAACATGAAATGTAAATCTAAGCCTAGGAACATGCGTGAATAGGAATTTTAACCTAAATGATGTGTCTATATCATACCCCCATGCCTATCTTTTGCTAGTCCCTAGCAAAATTAAGCTATATGCTATGTATAAAAGTAGAATTAGGATTAGATATCTTAGACCTAAGTTGTTTATTAACAATAGAAAATTTCAACTAAGGTTTTAAACTACGAGGACTCAACAGTACCTGGGTGTCTGCCAGAATGCAGACCGCCCAAGTCCTCACCTTATTTGAAAAGGGAAAATATATTTTTATTTTTCTTCTTTTCTAATTTTTTTTGTACTTTTGTAGTTTAAGAGCTCCAAGATAACTTTTTATGGCTACCCGACCCGCCCAAGACTCGAAAAGGACTCTAAGTGCTAAGCATCTTGTAAAAATAGTGAAAGACTCACTATACAGCCGTTAAAATGGACTTTGGGTTTCTACGACCCTAGGTGACCTTGCCTAGAGGTTTATCTTTTCAATCGGTAGCTTTCTCCCTATTTATTTTATTTATGGGGTCAACACAAGGGCGAACCCAGTGTATATCTCCCTGGTTTAATCTACTTCCCTGCTTCTTATCTAAGTGTTTTGGGAATTATTGTGCATTTTTGTGAGCTGGGTTCTGGACAATCGGCCAATGGGTTGTTACCTACGACAACTTACTAGCCATACTTGTATGGTGAAGTGTGGTTTGATTTATTTTTTTATTATTTTTTTCCTTTTTCTATATATATTTTTTTTCTTTTTCTTTTTTTTTTAAGTAGGTGGCTTTCCTGATCTAAGATTTACCTAAAGGCAATGCAATGAAAATGATCTTGTGACTAGGCTCTAGACCCCCCCATGCCTAAATGATGCAATGTCCTCATTGTAAAAATAAAGACATGAAAAGGGTGGAGTAAATAGAATATCACCTGAGTGTCATGAAAATCCAGTTAGTTCTGTAGAGAGAGGAGTGTATACACACGCAATATGTTTAATGCCTTCAGCTAGGCATAACATACATACAAAGAAGAAATTGAGAATTCACAAGTGCGGGTCAGAATCAAAATAAAAATATTGATTCTCGGACCTGCCAACAGAAGATGTCCACAGATGTGGACCAGATTATGGTGTAGACCCATGAAACGTCGCGGCAACCGGGTTTGAGGGTTTTGTTATAACGTTGTAGTAAAGCCGATTATTACCAACATTTCAAATATAAATTTTTTTACTCGGAAAATGAAAGAGTTCCCGAGGTCGAACTCAGGGAGCAAGTCATATTCTAGAGATATACATGCTTCTTTTACAAAAAGAAAGAGAGAGGGAAAGAATTTGTTGTTTTCTCTTTGTTCTGCAGAGGGGATGCTTTTCTTTCTCTCTTTCTTTGGTTCTCCTTCTTTCTCTTTGTTCTGCAGAGGTGATGTTCTTCTTTCTTCAGAGCTCCTTGTTCTTCTTCTTCGTTCTGCAGAGGTGATGCTCCTCTTCAAATCTCTTTCTTCTTCTTCCTTGGTTTCTGCCTTGACCTCTTTTCTACTTCTTCTGCAATTGTGGTGACCCTTTCTCTTTTGCCTTCTCTTCTTTATGGCTGCAGAGCTTCTGCCTTCAGCTACTGAGTCTTCCTTTCTTCTTCTTCTGCTTTGGCCGTTGCTCTTCCTTCTTCTTCAGCCTGCCTTCTTTCCTGCTCTGGCTACTGACCTTCCGTCGTCTGACCCGGTGCTTCGACGACTTAACCATGCATTTGCTACAGTGCAGCTCCTTCTTCTTCGCCTGCACTTCTTCTTCCGCGGGTCTTCTTCTTCGCCTGCACACTTCAGAGTTTCTCGTCAGAAGCAAAACCTACTCTACCCTCCCCCCCCCCGCGTCTCTCTTTCTCTCTGAAACCACTCTTAGGAAAGCTCTCCCAGAGCTACCGGGTAACCGGGTTCGGATCAGGCCCGGGTCCAGGCCCACCGGCGTGCGTGGTGGGCGAGGAGTGCAGGTCAGTCGAGTCGGGTCGGGTCGGTTCGGGTCAGGTCCGCGGGGCGTGAGCGCGGACGAGACCGGGTAACCGGGCGGGTGAAGGGGACCTCACCCCGTGTACTGAGGCAGTAAGGCTACTGCACTTTTGCATCTTATGTCGCTGCGGCTCTTCAAGCGTTTCCGAGGTGGGACTAAACGGCCCACCTCAATTGCGCGCCCGCAGCGGAGAATTCAGCAGGAGATGGCAGCGTCACGCGGAGTTTTCTTCCTCGGCTGCGAACCTGGTGTTTTGCCAAAACTCCTCGCAAGGCCTGGGAGTGAATCTGGGCTTGGCGCTGAGCGTGGCGCGCCTGTAGCTGCAGGCGGAAGCAGGTCCTCCTGCGCGTCAATGGCGGCGGAGGTCGGGTGGCCTGTCCATAAGAAAACGGCCTCTCGGCCTAATCAGAGAGTGCCAGGAGCTTCGCCAGGGTGCGGCGAAGCTCGTGTGGGTGGTGGCGCGGCACGGGGCGGCGTGCGAGGGCTACCCTAGGTCGGACTGTGGGTCGGAGGATGGGTCTGTTCGGTGGGGTTGCAGAGGGTGATGTGGGGGGAGTGGCAGGGCGGAGGTTGATCAGGGTGAGGAGGCGGAGGTCCTGCGGTGGTCGGCGAGCCGTGTGGGTCGCTGAGGTGATGGGAGCGGCTCGCCGGAGGGTGGTCGGAGGCGAAGGGGGTGAAGGTGGTCAGAGTCGGTCGAGGGCTTAATTGACTAAATTGAAAGCGGGGAAAGAAAGAGGAGAAGAAGGGGAGTAGTTCTAACTTACTTGCAGGGACGAAGGGGGAGGAACAGGGCGACAGTCGTATCGACTGTCGCCGGAGAAGACGATGCCCAGTGGGGGGAGGACGGCGGTGACGACGGGGCAGAGGCAGCGCGCGCCGGTATTGCGCGACGCGGGAAGAGCAGGGGAAGAAGTCTCTGCTGCTGGTATTGCGGCAGAGCGAAGAGGAGGAGGAGGAAGAACCGCCGGAGCTGGTGGGCGTCTGCCAGAGGGAGAGGAGAACAAAGTTGGGGATTTTCTCCGTCAGATCCAGGCTGCCCTGGTCGGTGGAGCAGCGGGGGGTATTTATAGGGATGAAACAGGGAGGAAGGCGGAGGGAGACGACGTGTCTCCCTCGCCGGAGAATGGTCGGAACACGAACCCATACCGTCCGTGCGTTCGCACGGCCAGTATGGTGGGCTACAATGACCAGGGGGGTGCCCCTGCGACGGCTGACGACGTAGGGCACCCCCGGTTTACTTGCCAGGTCCCCCACCTCACCCTGCGCGGCGCCATGCTCCGCGCAAGGTCGCCGGAGCATGGTGCTGGCAGGGTTTTGCAGGAGGGACCTGATTGCAAAGAATGAAGGAGAGTTAGGGGCCAAAATGCGAGGGTTCAAAAGTTGAGGGCCAAAGAGTAAATATATGAGGACCAAAGTGTAAAGTCGGTCAAGGAGGTTTCTTCTTAGGCTCAAGTTTTTATACATGACTAATTAGGACCTAAGGAATCTGATGGTGAATTTCATTTTCATATTAAACCTTGTTTGACCGGTCAATTTGCGTAAAAACCCAAATTAAGTTATTAATTGGGCATGGTTCTCAATGTAGGTCAAAATGGGTTCTAAAGGCCAAATTGAAGGTTCTAAACCCTAGAGATTATTTTTCTATGAATTTTAGAGGGTTTATTCTATTTTTACTTTGCCTCGAACCTTGTGAATTGAAGTGGGTTGTTTTAGGGTTACAGATTATCATTTGGTTTCTTGGAAGTGCTGTAGCCCTTGCTAGATCATCTCATCCCACTTTTATTCTTATTAAGCTGCTTTGACCTATGTTTGGGCCCTGAATTACCCTGTATGCAGATTATACTGGTAAAATTGCACTTTTACCCCTTATGACTTGTTTTCTTCTCAAACTCAGAATTCTCTGAGTTAAGCCTTTCCTTGAGATATGTAGGAGCTTTTATCCTTTGTATTGGGTCAAAATGAGCTAGTTATGGCTCATGATGAGGTTCTCATCATACCCCCATGCCTAGCTTTTGCTAGTCCCTTAGCAAAAACTTAAGGTTTCAACCCTTGTTCTAGACCATGAAGTTTCTAATGGTTTTAGATAAGTGCCCTTTTTTATTTGAGCATAGATTAGGTTAGAATGCTGACCATAGGCCTAAAAGGTACTCTAGTACCAATCAAGATCCAAATCTGTCTAGCCTTAGCCTCAGTCTTTTAGCAAAGGTTTTTAAGGCCCACAAGAACTAACCTAAGGTTTATTGGACTTCGTGGTTAAAGCACCCGTGCTTGAAATGATTTTAGCCCTGGCTCAGTTCGCAGTGCATTTTGTAAGAGAGAGATAGAAAGTTTTTCTGTTTGGAGAGTTTTTTCTCTCTTTTTCTTTTTAGTTCTAGCCTAGGATTGGCTTTTCAACACGGTCTGTATCAGATTCCTTGCTCCCATCATCAATCCTCAAGGGTTCCTGGCGATCGATGCTTCGAGATAGCACCGCTCATGGCAACCCCCGGAACCCTGGCTATTGAGATTTCGAGATAATCCCATCCATGGTATTCCGTGGCCGAATCCAGACCCTGGCAATTGACACTTCGAGATAATGCCATCCATGGAATCTGAACCAGCAGAGTGCTTACATGCCCCCAGTAGGATATGTAAATATCCTAAGAGACAAGCACCGAGGAGATGATATTTTGTTACGCATCTTCGAGGGGATTTCCCGCCTCTCTGCGCTGGGAACTCGTCCAAATCAACTTGTGTTGATCGGCCGCTCCTATTCTAGGTGTTCTTTTCAGATTTTTGCGACGCTTCTGCGTGATTCTGATTTTTACGCTTACTGAACCAGGCTGTGTGTGAGATTAGGGTGGTTAGGTTACTGAGTCCCGTAAACCAAAAATTTGTTAACGAGGCCGAATACTCCCTAAGCCTTAGACCTAATACTTCAGCTTTTCATTTTCCTCAACCTCTTGAGGAGTGTCCAGATCTTAATGGGTACTAAGAGTCTATTCAAGAATGCCTAAGGTTTGCATTCTTACTAATCTCATTGTGCACTTTTCAGTTATTTTCTTGAATGAGGTCTAGAACTTAGGTTAATTCCTTAGTTCCTTACTAATGACTATCACTTTTTCTCATAATTTTGTGCTCCTTTTTCATTTTGTTTCTTTTCTCCTTCATAAAATTTTCCTTCTCCTCTTTTCCTCTTATTCTTTTTCGAAAAATTTTTTTAATTTTTATGGTGTTTTTGGCATATGTGAATTTTTTGTTTGAAACCTTTTCTTACAAGTTTTTGTACTTTCATACCCCCCCATGCCTAAGATTTGCAATGTCCTCATTGTAACCTAGGGGGTCTTAGTTCATTCCTTAAGACAGAAATTTGGATGAGTGAATGGGTCGGGTTGAATTTTTGCGGACGATTTCAAATCCCAGATGCAAACATCTGAGTTGGAGTCGGCTGTCCTAAAGTGTGAACTTCAAGTGCAAAAGCTGTCAGAACAAGTTTCAGGTTTTCGAAGAGAATGACGGGCTGCCTCCCGTTGAGCGCTAAATTTGATGCCTTCAGCCAAGCGGGAAATGCGATGGAGAGGGGATGGTCAAATCAGCGGAGTTTTGTAAAACAAGCACCTTGATTAAGAGCCTGGTTGGTCCAACCAGGTGCTTGTTCAGATCAACAGGCTGATGATGCAGCCCAAACCCAATCAATCTGGTGGGTTGATAGATGTGGATAAAAAGGTGTGGTGCCCACCATAAACTATGAAGCTCAGATGGATGTGGAAGTGTAAACGCAGGGTTTGGCTGAGCCGAATCAGCCTGGTCAGAGTAGGGACCCGTAGGATAATCAGTGGTTGATGCAGGAACCCTACAGGGGTGATCAGAGAATGATAGAGCATGGTATGTAGTCTGATCAATGTTCGAAACCCGATGTGGAAATGCAATCGGCTCGGTGAGAGGTGAATCTGAATAGAAATTGAGTCCGGTTGCGGGTCGGGGTTTGGGAGAGGTTTTGATCCGTTCTGTGTGTGCGGATGAGGTGGCCATTGTGTACGAGGGCTCTTCTAGAAACAGATGATAGGTGATTTTCTGTAGAGAGTCCTCTGGGTAACTATCAAATGCCGGAAGAGTGTTTGTAGGATGAAAGAAATCGGATTCGAGAAAAAATTTGGATTCTTGGTTGCAATCACTCTTGGCATTTTCTGTTTTTGGTTCCTGAGGATCGAAAAGGAATGATTCTGTGTTATCAGTGATCTCGGGAATCAGGACCTCAGAGTCGGAGTTAGAGTCAGAGTCATGTGAACTGAGGTCGTAGATAGGCCTGGCGTGTTCAGGAAGGGGAATCTCTCCGCAATTATAGTCAGATCTGAAATTGTCGGAGAGTTGGCGAAAATGATCATGAATTCCACCACAGCAGAAATCATCAGATGTGGAATCAGCAGCCTGACTGGGTTCTAGCCTATATGTCAATTCTGGGCTCAAAAAGATGTTCTGTTCAAGCTCTAAGCTGGTAGGATAGACCCCATTAAAATCTTGCTCATCCAACTCCTCAGTTTCTGTATCATAAATTGGCATGTTTTCTGAAAAATTGATCAGATTTCCTGAGGATGTTGGAGAGGGATATTCATTAAATAGAGGCCAGGAATCATATTCTGTAAAAATTTGATCTTTCTCATAAAGGGCCTCATAATCTTCCCAATAAGTTTCAGATCTAGGTTCTAGGCTTAGGATGTGGGTAGAATTATTAGAACCTAAGTCCGAATAACCTTCGAGGGTCACCTTATCAAAACAAGGGGTGGAATTTATACCCTCCAGAGGTTCAATTCTAATCTTGTCATTGCAGGAGTCTTGGAGTTCTAAGCTTGGTGATTCATGGCCTAGGGTTGGCTCAGCATTGTGTTCTCCTGCAATATCCCAACCTAATTCAACATTGTCTTCTATCTGGGTTGGGATTTTACAACCACTTTGTGCCTCAATCCTGGGATCTGGGAAACTGAATTGTTCCTTAATACTGTTCCAAGATGGTTCATCCTCTGTTTCTGGTATATACGGGTATTTCTGGTTGATAATTTGTTCTACTGATTTCATCATTTCTACCCGTTTTATAAGGGCATCTTGGTGTTGTTCCCAAAGTACAGGATTTGTCAAGCATTAAAGGTATTCAGATTGGTGTAATTTTTCCATCTCAATGTATCCTGTCATGAGCATATCTCGGGTTGATCCTTTTGAAATTCCAGTCAATAGAATTTGGGCACAGTTTATGATGAAGGATGTGGTTGTTGGGACATCAACCTGAATATCTCCTATTGGTGTTGAGGTTTTTTCTTCTTTTTCATAGAATTTTATGGCATCCTCGATCATTTTATCTTTCATAGATCTCCGATATTCAGGTTTCTTGAATGGTAGTCTTGCTAGGTAATTAGGCTGCATAATTGGATCAGGTGGTGGAATAGAATCAAAGTTTGAATCAAGATGGAAGAAGGGGATTTTGTTCAGAATCAGAGGAAAGAGGGGCTATGTGAATGATTTCTGCAAAAACAAAGGAGCCGAGGCTTAGCCTCGGGGAGAGTGAATTTCTATAGGAGGTTTCAAGGACCTCCTGAAAAATACTGAAGGGCTGGATGAGATAAGCAGGTGCTGGACCCAATCAAGACACCCAAAAATTGTTGGGTGACTATAGAGGTTCGGGGCAGATGGACCCCTTGATCAGAAAGATCGTCCATCTGAGAATTACCTGGGCAGCCAGAGAGGGAGAGTCCCGCGAAGACCCCTACACGGTAGAGCGTCCCCACGGGTTACAGGGTTTCCCCCACCCGACCTCTCTTGTCACTGCGGTTCCAGGTAGACCAGAATGGGGATCTTGACCTCTTAAGTCTACCAATTTTAAGATCAGGGTGCTTAAGGTTTCACTTGAACTTTAGTCTTTTTAAGTGCAAAGAGTGACCTAATTTAAGGTTGGTTAACCCAAAGGGGTCAACTTTACCTCTTGTTTTCTTTGAGAGCTTTTTGGGTCCTTTCTTTTAGGGTTCAAGTGTTTAGAGAGAGCCAATTGTTTAGGATTTTTCTTGTTAATTATTTTCAATCAATGGCTTGGGCACACCTCTTTTGGATTTCCTCAATTCTTGATTAAGGGGTGTGTCTCTACTGAAATCCTAATGTTTGACCTTATGTTGGCTCTACTTGGTCCATTTAACTCTTTGTTGGGCAATTAGGGCTCAAGCAAGAATGTGTTAGCCCTTAAATACCCTTAATAGTGTGCAGGAGTGATGAGTTGAAAACATGCAACTTTTTATGGTTACTAAGTATGGAAGACAGGTTAGCCCTATATTGCTTGTTCTTTTCTTTTCTTCCTCTTTAGAGTGTAGGGGTTAATAGTGAGAGAAAAGATTTACCTGTCTTCGGAGTGGTTGTGTGGTTGCTTGTCTTCTTGAGTTCCTGTAGCTGCACAAAAGAGAGGAGATTATCAGAACTTAAAAGAAACAGGAATGTTTACCTCTAGAATAGCCGTTGCTCCCCGGCAGCGGCGCCAAAATGAAACGTCGCGGCAACCGGGTTTGAGGGTTTTGTTATAACGTTGTAGTAAAGCCGGTTATTACCAACATTTCAAATATAAATTTTTTTACTCGGAAAATGAAAGAGTTCCCGAGGTCGAACTCAGGGAGCAAGTCGTATTCTAGAGATATACATGTTTCTTTTACAAAAAGAAAGAGAGAGGGAAAGAATTTGTTGTTTTCTCTTTGTTCTGCAGAGGGGATGCTTTTCTTTCTCTCTTTCTTTGGTTCTCCTTCTTTCTCTTTGTTCTGCAGAGGTGATGTTCTTCTTTCTTTAGAGCTCCTTGTTCTTCTTCTTCGTTCTGCAGAGGTGATGCTCCTCTTCAAATCTCTTTCTTCTTCTTCCTTGGTTTCTGCCTTGACCTCTTTTCTTCTTCTTCTGCAATTGTGGTGACCCTTTCTCTTTTGCCTTCTCTTCTTTATGGCTGCAGAGCTTCTGCCTTCAGCTACTGAGTCTTCCTTTCTTCTTCTTCTGCTTTGGCCGTTGCTCTTCCTTCTTCTTCAGCCTGCCTTCTTTCCTGCTCTGGCTGCTGACCTTCCGTCGTCTGACCCGGTGCTTCGACGACTTAACCATGCATTTGCTACAGTGCAGCTCCTTCTTCTTCGCCTGCACTTCTTCTTCCGCGGGTCTTCTTCTTCGCCTGCACACTTCAGAGTTTCTCGTCAGAAGCAAAACCTACTCTACCCTCCCCCCCCCGCGTCTCTCTTTCTCTCTGAAACCACTCTTAGGAAAGCTCTCCCAGAGCTACCGGGTAACCGGGTTCGGATCAGGCCCGGGTCCAGGCCCACCGGCGTGCGTGGTGGGCGAGGAGTGCAGGTCAGTCGAGTCGGGTCGGGTCGGTTCGGGTCAGGTCCGCGGGGCGTGAGCGCGGACGAGACCGGGTAACCGGGCGGGTGAAGGGGACCTCACCCCGTGTACTGACGCAGTAAGGCTACTGCACTTTTGCATCTTATGTCACTGCGGCTCTTCAAGCGTTTCCGAGGTGGGACTAAACGGCCCACCTCAATTGCGCGCCCGCAGCGGAGAATTCAGCAGGAGATGGCAGCGTCACGCGGAGTTTTCTTCCTCGGCTGCGAACCTGGTGTTTTGCCAAAACTCCTCGCAAGGCCTGGGAGTGAATCTGGGCTTGGCGCTGAGCGTGGCGCGCCTGTAGCTGCAGGCGGAAGCAGGTCCTCCTGCGCGTCAATGGCGGCGGAGGTCGGGTGGCCTGTCCACAAGAAAACGGCCTCTCGGCCTAATCAGAGAGTGCCAGGAGCTTCGCCAGGGTGCGGCGAAGCTCGTGTGGGTGGTGGCGCGGCGCGGGGCGGCGTGCGAGGGCTGCCCTAGGTCGGACTGTGGGTCGGAGGATGGGTCTGTTCGGTGGGGTTGCAGAGGGTGATGTGGGGGGAGTGGCAGGGCGGAGGTTGATCAGGGTGAGGAGGCGGAGGTCCTGCGGTGGTCGGCGAGCCGTGTGGGTCGCTGAGGTGATGGGAGCGGCTCGCCGGAGGGTGGTCGGAGGCGAAGGGGGTGAAGGTGGTCAGAGTCGGTCGAGGGCTTAATTGACTAAATTGAAAGCGGGGAAAGAAAGAGGAGAAGAAGGGGAGTAGTTCTAACTTACTTGCAGGGACGTAGGGGGAGGAACAGGGCGACAGTCGTATCGACTGTCACCGGAGAAGACGATGCCCAGTGGGGGGAGGACGGCGGTGACGACGGGGCAGAGGCAGCGCGCGCCGGTATTGCGCGACGCGGGAAGAGCAGGGGAAGAAGTCTCTGCTGCTGGTATTGCGGCAGAGCGAAGAGGAGGAGGAGGAAGAACCGCCGGAGCTGGTGGGCGTCTGCCGGAGGGAGAGGAGAAGAAAGTTTGGGATTTTCTCCGTCAGATCCAGGCTGCCCTGGTCGGTGGAGCAGCGGTGGGTATTTATAGGGATGAAACAGGGAGGAAGGCGGAGGGAGACGACGTGTCTCCCTCGCCGGAGAATGGTCGGAACACGAACCCATACCGTCCGTGCGTTCGCACGGCCGGTATGGTGGGCTACAATGACCAGGGGGGTGCCCCTGCGACGGCTGACGACGCAGGGCACCCCCGGTTTACTTGCCAGGTCCCCCACCTCACCCTGCGCGGCGCCATGCTCCGCGCAAGGTCGCCGGAGCATGGTGCTGGCAGGGTTTTGCAGGAGGGACCTGATTGCAAAGAACGAAGGAGAGTTAGGGGCCAAAATGCGAGGGTTCAAAAGTTGAGGGCCAAAGAGTAAATATATGAGGACCAAAGTGTAAAGTCGGTCAAGGAGGTTTCTTCTTAGGCTCAAGTTTTTATACATGACTAATTAGGACCTAAGGAATCTGATGGTGAATTTCATTTTCATATTAAACCTTGTTTGACCGGTCAATTTGCGTAAAAACCCAAATTAAGTTATTAATTGGGCATGGTTCTCAATGTAGGTCAAAATGGGTTCTAAAGGCCAAATTGAAGGTTCTAAACCCTAGAGATTATTTTTCTATGAATTTTAGAGGGTTTATTCTATTTTTACTTTGCCTCGAACCTTGTGAATTGAAGTGGGTTGTTTTAGGGTTACAGATTATCATTTGGTTTCTTGGAAGTGCTGTAGCCCTTGCTAGATCATCTCATCCCACTTTTATTCTTATTAAGCTGCTTTGACCTATGTTTGGGCCCTGAATTACCCTGTATGCAGATTATACTGGTAAAATTGCACTTTTACCCCTTATGACTTGTTTTCTTCTCAAACTCAGAATTCTCTGAGTTAAGCCTTTCCTTGAGATATGTAGGAGCTTTTATCCTTTGTATTGGGTCAAAATGAGCTAGTTATGGCTCATGATGAGGTTCTCATCAACCCACGCCCCAGGGTCGAGTGGTTCTCCAGTTCTAGATGAAAATCACCAAGAACCGAAGGTTGTTGGGTTTACGAGGCTGGGCCTGCGGTTTTGTGGTGTGCAACCCAAGACCAAAGTGACAGACAATAGGTAGATCTAGTTCACTAGTTTCAGATGTCCACTTAACATTCAGCTCAGAAAAATAATCAGTTATTCCAAGCTTGGGTTGCACGTGAAAGATATTATAAGGGTCCATATAGAAGATAGGTAATTTCAGGTCAATAGGTACCCTTAGATCCAAACTTGTTTTCCCTCAAAATTAACCTTTCAAATTTTCATTTCAACATTCCTATCCTCCAACATCAAGTGCTCAGGTTTCGGGACCTCTAGCATACCGTTCACCCCATAAGATTTACCGAAGTCCAGAAATCGTGGCTGACTTAGACTTGACTTGGGTACAATACTTTCCAAATCAAAATCAATCCCTTTGGGGTGTGGTTGAGGAATGGGGATATTGATTGAATATTCTAGTAAATGAGGATTCGAATCCTCCTAATTAGCCCCAATCGAATCCAAATATTCAATAATTGGGCTATCAAACAGTTCGTCAGATTCCTTAAGCCTGTTTGTCTCACTAAAATCATCTTCCTTACACTCAAGTGAGACTTCACTAAGAGATTCTTCACCCTCAAAATCAAAGAATCCATGATCCTCATTTATATATTTCTCAAAATCATATGTCATTTCCTGGTTCAAAGAGACATATTTTTCCTCGCTCCTTGGCTCGGGGATCTTGGGTGAATTAATCAGTTCATCCTCAATGGGTTGCTCTAGCCCAACATGGTCATCTCCAGTCTCAGAAAATGTATCCCCCTCGACAGCCTCCTGAGCGGGTTCAGACATTGGCACTCTCGAAGGGGGTTCATCTTGAGAATCATCACAAGATTTGCCTAGGGCAACCACAAATTTCATCCTCAACCTCGACAATTTCCCAAGAAGAAACTCACCCAGGTCCCTATCCCTAACACTTTGAAGCAAATCCAATGAAGAGCTATTCAGCTCATCGATCTTTTTTATCATAGGCTCCAATGCTTTAGTGCATGGTGTTGGCTAAGCTTCTAAAGATTGTATGGTGTTCCTCAAGTTAGCCAACACCCTGTCTTGGATCTGGTTCACTTGAACCGACTGGTTCGGTTCAGGGTTGTGTGGGTTCAGGTTCATTCTAGGGGAGTCAAGATATTGAGGTTCTCGGGTTCCTCCCTGATAGTAGGTCATCTCGGGATATTCAAAGAATGGTGGTGACCTATATTAAGCATAATTCTGGAGAAGGTAACTGTTATAATCAGCATATCCTTCATGGTTGTAGATCTGGCTAGGTCAATCATCAAAGGATGGAGATCTATAATCATTGTAGCTCTGGGAAGGATAGTAATCATAGTCTTGTTGTCCAGGGTTAGGCCCTGGACACTGAGGTTCGGATTCATATCCCCAATCAAAGTTATCCCAGCTAGTGGATGGGTAATTACAAGTCAAGTCAGAATAGTAATCATCTTGGGGATAAGTGGTGGTAGGAGGATAGGATGGGAAATGCATGTAAGTAGTGGAAGGATACATGGTAGAATAGGAGGAAAAATAGAAGAGAGAAAGGTGCCCCGCAGTACAAGCAATCAACCCTGTCCTTAGGTGGGTTAGCCTAAAGACCTACAGACTCCCAGGACCCATCTTGAGATTATAAACGATTCGATCTACTTTTATCCGGTCCATCCAACTAGTTAAAAGGAGGGACTAGGGAGAAGGTCCTTCCTTTGGCTTGCACCTTCGGTTCCTAGTGTACCCCCTAGCCGCGGTTGTTTGACGCTACTCCCCTAGCTAAACCTCAGATGGACCAGCAGAAGCAAATTAATCGAAAAAAATCTCAATCTGAGCCCCGAAGAGCGAATAACCCTTAAGGCTAATGTCTACTCAGTTTTAATTAAGCTTAGGATGATTGTGCTCTTGGAATGTGATGGGCCCTTTAGATGGGTTGTGCCCTTAATGATCAGTTAAAATGTGTGTACGTGCACAACTAGGGTTTGCAAACAAGGTTATTTGATGATGTGTCTTTTAGGGTTTACCTTGTTTAGTAGCTTTTAGGGTTTACTCTTAGGTATATTCAATCAAGGTTTAGTAGAACACTGCAAGTTTTGAAAACACAAGTGATGATATGTTCCTTTAAAAAAAAAAAATAATGTGGAGTGCCTTGTTCAGCCTTAAGAATCAACCCTAAGTGGCAAGCTACTGATGAATCACTTTTGATTTTAGTGGTGTTGCGCAAACAAATCAATCAATTGGCCTATTCACACCACAGATTAAGGCACACAATGTCTTAGCCTAATCAAATTTCTACTCACTTATGTGCTTTGAGTTGAAGTGTACCGGGTCCACAAGTTAGATCCCGGTTAAGTGGTAGAATCAAAGTGGAGTGGTGCGCCTTAAATCGAGAGTTGTGGGT
Source organism: Thalassia testudinum (assembly GCA_037157565.1). Taxonomy (NCBI): domain Eukaryota; kingdom Viridiplantae; phylum Streptophyta; class Magnoliopsida; order Alismatales; family Hydrocharitaceae; genus Thalassia; species Thalassia testudinum. Next base: position 51,477,898 of record JAZHRO010000055.1, read on the forward strand.
GTTAAGTTGTCTCTCTTTTAGAAAATCCCACAATCAGATAACACTTTTCTTTTTTATTTTTTATTTTTTTATTTATGTGGATGGCGAGATGAGTGGAGGTGGCAAACAAACAACCAAATATATCCTAAGGTTTATAAAAAGCACCAAAGTTGATTTGGGTTTGAGTTTTAGGTTATGGAATGAAAACTAAGGTGGGGGTGGTGTGGGGGACACTTACAAAACCATCATCCGCACTTTTCTTCGATCTAACCTCTTTGGCCCGCCTCAGAAGAGTACCTGCAATTACAGTAAGATCAGAGAAAAAGTGAGATAAAAAAAACACGAAAAGAAAAACCAAAGAGCGTTGCCTCCCCGGCAACGGCACCAAAATGATCGCACGTGTTTCACATGTTTGAAATCAAATTTACGAGTAACCCGTCATCATAGTTACAAAACTCGTGATCAAATAAAATTTATAACAGAAACTCGAAAAGTGAGTCCCAAGTCAAACTCGGGGGGGCGAATGTTTGGTTTTGTAAAATTCTGCACTTCGCTTTTATTTATTTTTTGTTGTTCTTATCTTTTCTAACTTTTTTGGTATTTTTAGCAAGCAAGAGATTCGGTCGATGAAAACTTTATCCACTTGCAAAAAATAAGAGAGAGAGAGAGAAACAATCATCTATTCATGAAGAACTGTTTGTTACACTATTAAAGTGAAAAGTCTACACTATGAAAGCATATAAAGATAGAAAGACGTGAGAGAAATCCCCCTCGACGGTTGCTCGGAGGACGACTCGCTCTAACGTCACCTGGAGGAAGGTGGTGAGGAGCGAGACGAAGGAGGACGGAACCGAAGGATGGAGGTTGGGGCAAGATGGTGTCACAGCGAGGATCTTCTTCCCAAAGGGCAGTGAGAGGATGGCCACAGGATGCTCCACGAATGGGGATGAGGGGAGGGAAAACTATTTGATTTTCTACTCTAGAGGAGCATCTTGGGCTTAGGACAAGCTCTCTCTAGAGCCTTGGAGGTGATGAGAGGAAGAAAGGAAGAGATGAAGAAAAATGGGAGGCATAGGGGTCCTTTTATAGTGGAGGAAAGAATAAAATTCGTATATAGGACATTTAGTGACAGTTATAAATGTCGCTGAAGATCTGCCGCAAACGTCGTTGAAGATCCCGCTCACGCACCCCTGCTGCCGCACTACTAGCGCGTGTTGTATGTGCCCTTGTCGCACAAGCACTTGTGATACGCACTGCTACCTCCACACACGCATGCACACTCGGTTGTTGTGCTCGTGCAGTGGTGCGTGCATGCACATGGGTGGAATGGGTTGCGCCACATGGTGCAATATGAGCCATCCATCTTCTTTCCTTTATAGGGGATGCTGCAGAGGTTGGATTGAGTCAATTTTCTCGCTGTTGGGCTGCGATCATCGACCCAAATTCATCCATGCGATCGGATTTGTCATTTGATGCTCTGGATTGCGTCACCTAGTCCCTCGATCGTTGATCTTCCTTGGATTGCAAATTGTGCTATGGGACTCCGATCGAAGCAATTTCGGAAGCGTTGGACTCCGATCGTCGTCTTGATCAGATCCGTTTGGTCGGATCGACAATCCGAGGCTCCGAAATAAATATCCTTCTCTCTTGGCCACAAAAATGATGCAATTTACCTAAATTATATATAACTACTCTAAATGCTGAATGATGCATGTTATGCAATATTTATAACTTGAAATGCAAATCTAAGCCTAGGAACATGCATGAATAGGCATTTTAACCTAAATAGATGTGTCTATATCACATCCCATGGCCGTCCTCTCACCACCCTTCGAGAAGAAGATCCTCGCCGCGACGCCATCCTACCCCATCCTCCGTCCTCTAGCTCCATCCTCCTTCATCTCGCTCCTCACCACCTTCCTCCAGGCAACGTCAAAGCGAGTCATCCTCCAAGTAACCGTCGAAAGGGATTTCTCTCACTTCTTTCTATCTTTTTCGCTTTCGTAGTGTAGTTTTCTTGCTTCCGTAGTTGTAACAAACAATTGTTCATGAATAGATGATTATTTCTTGTTCTGTCTCTCTCTCTTTCTCCCTCTCTCTCTTATATTTTTGAAAGTAGATGAAGTTTTCATCAACCTAATCTCTTGCTTGATAAAAAAATAAAAATTTAGAAAAGATTAAAATGACAAAAACAAATAAAAATGAAACACAGATTTCATAAAACCAAATGTTCGCCTCCCCGTGTTCGACACGGGACTCACTTTTTGAGTTTCGATTATAAATCTTATCTGATAGACACGTTTTGCGAGCTACGGTGATAGGTTACTCCAAACCTCGATTTTCATTCGCGAAGCGTGCCTCAATCAAGCTTGCACCACCACCATCACCACCACCGTAGCCATGCACCAACAGCCATCCACATACATTTAAGATGTCTGGGAATGTTCCCAGACGTCTAAAGCCCTGACAATACCACCTCCATCTTCATCTCCCCTTCGTTTCTTCTTCTTTTCCCTCTTTTTTCCCTCCACCAAAAATAACCCAACAGCAGCTCACACCACGTCGGCCCTTCTCCTCCACTGCGCGCGCACACCTCCCGTGCACCACTTGTCCATGCATGTGGCCGACCTGTCCACCTGCAAGTGCTGCGCAAGACTAGCTCACTGCCCTGCTCGCAGCCCTCTCCATGCACTATCCTCTGTGCACACCTCCATCCCTTCCTACGCCAATCCTACTGCTGAACACAGCAACTCACACAACTCCAGCTATGCTGCTCTGGCCGCACACCGCTCCTCGCCACGCGTGCAACCAAGTGTGCCACCCTCCTCGCCATGCCTCAACGTGCATGTGTGGCCCATCAGCAAGCAGTGCACACCCCTCTCCTCTTTGCATGCCACTCCCCAGTAGCAGTAGAAAGCACAACCCACCACCTTCCATCGCTTGACACCGTTGACTCTGGCCACCATTCTCCACACTACCACCATCGTCGAGTAGCCCTTGACCCACTCGACTTCCGGTGAGCTTCATGCCTCCAGCCATGGTCTCCCCCATGCGTGAGAACTAACAAAGGAAATGCTCTATTTCTTGTGGCATTAATATTTACATTTCTTTTCCATTGGAAGAGTGGAATTTTGGATTTAATAATATTTTAATCTAGTGGTTTTGAGAGAACGCCCTCCATCTTTCATGAAAATACAATATCAGCTTATTCATGTCTTGTTTTCTTAATTGAAAGGCGATTGATTCGATTTCTTTGCGAAATTAATCATGAACATCTATTTTTGACTCGTATGAGTTTGTAATAGACATTTCCTCCCTGTGGATACAACCCTCTCTTTTGAATGGTTATTCTTAATTATTTTGATTAGCGATTTTCCACCACTTTGATACTAAAACGATGCATCATTTTATGTGCGAAACAACGAAAGTGAAAATTATCTTTTCAAACAGCTGCGAAGATTTTACAATTTGGATTTTATTGGCCATCATTATTCAAGGATGCCTAGGAGTTCTTGAGGTCATGTTCCTGATGCCAAGCACTCGGGAGCATAGCCAAGAGAGACATGATGCCTCTAAACCTGAATTCGTCCCATCGAAATCTTCGTCATTTAGGGCATCGATATCATGGGACCCTTCCTCCCTTCATTTGGACACCAGTACATTCTTGTAGCTGTTGACTATGTGTCTAAGTTGATTGAGGCTATTCCCCCCCGAACCAATGACCATAAGGTGATCATCGATTTTATTAAGAATACCTTCAATCGGTTAGGGATCTCGAGGATCATTGATAAACGCCAGTTTATCATCATTTTTATGCCTTAAAATAGATCTAGCTCTTAGGTTTTTGACTCTGCAAATGAGTTTTTGGGCTGCATTTAGGCATAATCTTGGTTAGTCATGCATTGCATTCTTTTTATATTTTTAAATCTTTACTTGAGTGTTAAGGTTAAGTAGATATTCAAGCCTTTAAAACCCTTGCCCTCAAGAAGAAAGAAAGTAAAGAAGATCATTTTAGCTGAACCCTAGCTGGATCCAGCTCATATCAGCTAATCATCAGCTCACATAAGTTAGGTTTAGCTCCCTCAAGCTCCATGCAGCTCATCTTAACTAGATGGTAACTCAAGGTAGCTCAACCTAGCTAAACCCACCTTAACTCAACTCAGATCCAACTCAACTTGGTTGAGTCTAGCTCATCGTAGCTCCAATCAGTTCACTGGGAGCTCTAGCTAGCTCAACTTAATTGACAGGAGTCCAAATCAGCACATATCCAACTCAACTTGGTTGAGTCTATCTCATCTTAGCTCCAATCAATTCACTGGGAGCTCTAGCTAGCTCAACTTAGTTGACAGGAGTTCACCTCAGCTCAGGTCCAGCTGCTTTCAGATCCACTCAACTCAAGTCAGCTGAAGATGACCTCAACTAGCTCAGGCCAGCTCAAGTCTAGCTCTCAGAAGCTCCTAAGTTGAGCTAAACCTTTTAACCTACGTTAGCTACTCCAGCTAACTAGGTTAGCTTCGGAAAGATCAGACCCTGCTTTAGCCCAATTTAGCAGAAGCCAGCTTACTTTAGTTGGCCTTAGCAGCTAGCAAAGAACTAGCAAGCTAAGCCAACTAAAGTAGCTCCTTGTTGTTCTCTTCAGCAACCATCATTAGCTCCGGTAGAATTATTTTAGCTCCAGACAGCTCCTGGCTACCTCCTTCCAGCTAAACCCTAACTCCTCCACTACTACACTACTAGCTAAGCTCAACACCTACTCCTCTATTCCATGGCCATCCATCATCACCCTAAACTCTACCTAATCTAAACTCCACCAAGTAACCCTACTTAGCTCCAAGCAATCCCTACTCCTACTTACTTTTGGCGCCACCTAATAGCCACCCCTTCACCCCATCACCACCACCAAAAGCTACCTAGTTTTCCCTCCAAAACCACCTATTAACTACCCTTTTTTTTGGCACCCAAACTAACCTCCATCCTAAACCTACATCTAACCACATGTGCCATCTCCACCCTCCATATATGGTGCCAACTACACCCCCTTCTAGAAGCCCTTTTGGCACCAACTCAAGAGGCACCAAAAGGGACTAACCGCCACTTAACCACCCCCTTGAGTTGGCACCAAAATAGTCTACCCACACCCTTCCATTTTGGTGCCAACTCCACCTTATATCTCCACCATACACGCCACCCTACAACCATCATCCAACCCATCCTCACCCTTCAAAAGTTGCGCCAACGCTTAACACTTAACCACACCAAGAAATGGCACCAACCCTATCCCACCCAACAATAACCACCACTCAACACACCCCTACAAGTGGCACCAACCTAACCTAACCCTCCATCCATTAACCACCCTCCTAAGCCTTCATCCTAACCCTACAACACTCCACACAACCTCTTAACCCTAGTCTCCACCTAGGGTTGGTGCCAACTCTTAGAAGTCTCTTCATTTAGGCACCATTAACCCTAGCCCTGGGATCCCATAACCCCCCCTATAGGCCATCCTAGCCATCCATCCTTTAACCATACCTACACCCCTAGCCATCCTATAAAAAGACCATTAACTACCTATTTCAAATCATCCTTGGTTACTATTATTCTCCACCTAGATCCACCATTACCAAAGACCAAGGAAGAAAGGAGAGGAAGAAGAAGATCAAGGAGACACTCTGCTCCTTGGTGGCTTCAACTTTTTCTTCTTCTTCTTTGTGTCATCACCTAACCAAGGAGGAAGGCCAGGCAAGGAAGACATCTAGAGGAGGAGCAAGGAGGGTGGTCCACACCACCCTAAGGAGGAGTTTTTGGAGTGGAAATCTTCCACTCTAGGAGGAGCCAGGCACTCCCATCTCGGTCTTGCCAAAAGGAGGGAAAGCTAGGCACCAGGAGCAAGCTTCCTTCAACCTAGGGTGATGTAGACACATCCATTTAGATTAAAATGCCTATTTATGTATGTTCCTAGGCTTAAATATGAATTCCATGTTATAAATATTGCATAGCATGCATCATTCTGCATTTAGAGTAGTTTGTGTATATGTTAGGTTAATTGCAACCTTTTATGGCCAAGAGAGAAGGATATTTAATTCAGGGCCTCGGATTAACGATCTGATTGTACGGATTTGATCAGAACGATGATCGAAGTCCAATGCCTCCAAAATCGTCTTGATCGGAATCCCATAGCACTGTATGCAATCCGAAGAAGATCAATGGCTAGGGGTAATGCAACATCTTTACGGGCTTCAGATGAAAAATCTGACCGTACGGAGTGAAGATTGCAATCCACCGATGTAAAGATCATCTTGATCCGAGCACCGTGGCATCCTCTACAAGCCAAAGAAGATGGATAGCCCAGATGGCACCACGTGGTGCCATCTAGGCTGCCCAACACCGACCAGCAGCAACCGCGAGTGCCCGTCATCATCTGCAACCTCGTACCATAGCCATTGGATCAAGATCCAATGGCTGGGATGCCTCCGTGCTCACAACACTCAACTCCAATGATTGACAATCCAGCATGGCAACATAGCAGTCATGAAGGCCACTCTCAAAGCTGTGGTGCGCGTTCAACTCCTCCAGTGCCTCAAATCAAGCCTAGTGCGAGGTGCGGCTAAATTCGACCGCTCTATCGTTATCGAATAGCCAAAAGGTAGCCACACTACATCAGTGGATGAGGGGATACACCCACACGTGCCTTCAAAGGCACGATCTCTACGCAATCCTCAATCGCAAGATCGTGATCCAACTGACGTGCTTCATCCACACCTAGCCAGTTACTGCATGCGGAGGGCGCGCATGCGAAAGCACCAGCAGGACCTTCAGCAACATTTGGGGGTAAATCTTTAGTGACACATTTGATGTCGCTATAGCCCATGGGTGGATTTCTTCCTCTCCTCCACTATAAAAGGACCTACACCCCTCCATCCAGCTTCGTCTCTTCCTTTCTCTCCCTCACCACCTCCAAGGCTCTAGAGAGAGTTTGTCTCAAGCCTAGGATGTTCCTCGAGAGTAGAAAACCAAATCTTTTTCCTGCTTCTCATCCCCCTTTGTGGAGCATCCTGTGGCCATCCTCTCACCACTTTGGGAAGTAGATCCTCACCACGACGCCGTCCTGTCCCGTCCTCCTCCTTCCGCTGCCGTTCTCCTTCCTCCAGCTCCTCCCCACTTTCATTCGGGGCACCGTCAGAGTGAGCCATCCTCTAAGTGACTATCGAGGAGGATTCTTCTTAACCCATTCTATCTTTTATTGCTTTCTAGTGTAATTTCAATTAGTTCTAATATACAATGTTTGATTTTATGAAATGTTTCTTTCTCCCTCTCTCTTTCTCTTTCTCTCTCTCACTCTTTTATTTTGTTAGTGTAGAGTAGAATAGATAATAATTCATCTGATCTCTTGTCTTACAAAAATTCAAAAAAAAAATAACAAAAGATAAAAAATAACAAAAACAAATAAAACTGAAGTGCAGATTTCAAAATCGAACGTTCGCCTCCCCGTGTTCAACCTGGGACTCTGATCACACATGTTTCATGAGTTTGAAATCAGGGTTACGAGTAACCCATCATCGTAGTTGCAAAACTCGTGGTCAAATAAAATTTATACCGAAACTCAAAAAGTGAGTCCCAAGTCAAACACGAGGAGGCAAACATTTAGTTTTTAAAAATTCGCGCTTCACTTTTATTTGTTTTTTATTGTTTTTATCTTTTCTAATTTTTTTGGCATTTTTAACAAGCAAGAGATTCGGTCAATGAAAACTTTATCTACTTGCAAAAATAAGAGAGAGGGAGAAGGAGAGAGAGAAACAATCATCTATTCATGAAAACTTGTTTGTTACACTATGAAAGCAGAAAATCTACACTACGAAAGTGTAAAAAGATAGATGAGGTGAGAGAAATCCCCCTCGACAGTCGCTTAGAGGATGACTCGCTCTGACGTCGCCTGGAGGAAGGTGGTGAGGAGCGGAACGATGGAGGATGGAGGATGGGGGAGGACGGCGTCACAGCGTGGATCTTCTTCTTGAAGGGCGGTGAGAGGATGGCCTTGGAATGCTCCACGAATGGGGATGAAGGGAGGGAAAACTATTTGGTTTTCTACCCTAGAGGAGCATCTCGGGCTTGGGACAAGCTCTCTCTAGAGCCTTGGAGGTGGTGAGAAGAAGAGAGGAAGAGAGATGGTTTGGAATGGTGGTGGGTAGGTCCTTTTATAGTGGAGGAGGAAGAACAAATTCACATCTAGGTCATTACTGACGTCCATAAATGTCGCTAAAGATCTGCCCTTCAATTCCTCTTGCTGGTGCATGCAGACCATTAGTGAAAACTACAAGCGTCACTAAAGGCCAGCATCGCTGAAGATCCATGCCTATCCTCCGCTGGCATGCACATCACGCACTATGAGCTTCACGTGCCCATCCTCCCCGCACCGTGCACGCGCGCGCTGGCATGCGCTGTGCTGCTGCTGCATGCAACTACGACTGTGCACGGTGCGCGGCTGCCGCTGTAGCTGTGCTCGGTGCGCTGCATGCGGCTGTGGCTGTGCGTGGTGTGATGCTGCTGGCCGACGTTGGGCAGCCTGGATGGCACCACATGGTGCCACCAAGGTCGCCCATTCTTCTTTCTTTTGTATAAGGTGCCTCAGTTCTCAGATCAAGATGATTCCCGCACTATTGGATTGCGATCGTCGCTCCAGATCCATCCGTACGGTTGGATTTTCCATCCAAAACCTGTATGGATGTCGCACTGCTCCCTGGCCATTGATCTTCCTCAGACTTCGTATGATGCTACGGTTCTCTGATCTAGACGATTTCAGAAGCGTTAGACTCCGATCGTCGTCTTAATCAAATCTGTATGATCCGATCATCAATCCGAGGGCCTGAAATAAGTCTTCTTCTCTCCTAACCATAAAAAGGACCTAATTAACCTAAAATATATACTACTCTAAATGCAAAATGTTGCATGTAATGTAATATTTATAACATGAAATGCAAATCTAAGCCTAGGAACATGCATGAATAGGCATTTTAACCAAAATAGATGTGTCTATATCATACCCCCATGCCTATCTTTTGCTAGTCCCTAGCAAAATTAAACTACATGCTGTGTATAAAATCAAAATTAGGATTAGATCACTTAGGCCTAGGTCGTTTATTAACAATATAAAATTTCAAGGTCCTAAACAACGAAAACTCAACAGTACCCGGGTGCCTGCCAGAATGCAGACCACCCAAGTCCTCGCCTTATTTGAAAAGGGAAGATACATTTTTTTTATTTTTCTTCTTTTTTTTTTTGTACTTTTGGAGTTTGAGAGTTCCAGGATAACTTTATACGGCTACCCGACCCACCCAAGACTCGAAAAGGACTCTAAGTGCTAAGCATCTTGTGAAAATAGTGAAAGACTCACTAGGTGGCCGTTAAAACAGACTTCAGGTTTCTACGACCCTAGGTGACCTTTCCTAAAGGTTTATCCTTTTGACTGGTAGCTTTCTCCCTACTTCTTTTATTTATGCGGTCAACACAAGGGTGAACCTAGTGTAAATCTCCCCAATTTTTTCTACTTCCCCGCTTCTTCCTTAAGTGTTTTGGGAATTAATGTGCATTTTTTGTGAGTTGGGTTCTGGACAACCAACCAATGGGCTGTTGTTACCCACGGTAACTTGCCAACCATACTTGTGCGGTGAAGTGTGATTTTGTTTATTTTTTATTTTTTCTCCTTTTTCTATTTTTTTTATTTCTCTTTTTGTTTGTTTTTTTTCCTTTTTTTTCTTTCTTTTAAGTAGGTGGCTTCCCTGATCTAAGATTTACCTAAAGGTAGTATAATGAAAATGGTCTTGTAACTAAGCTCTGGACAACCGGTCAATGAGTTGTTACCACCGACAACTTGCCAGCCATACCACCCTAGATAGTTCACTAGCTACCCAATTTCTGAAGAAACTATCGAAAAGTGAGTCAGTGCAAAAAATGTGTGTAGATGCTTAGGCTTAAAATCCCCCCAAATCAGAGAGCGAGTTGATAAGTCGGATACTTATCATCCCAATTTATTAGCCAAATTAAAAATGAATTTGAATTGGTGAGGACTCGAGACTAAGTCCACATTCGAGTGGATACCCGGGCAAATTAAGCCCGAACACCTGAAGAGTCTAAGTGTTTAGGTCCTCTCGGATCATTTCTTAAAGTTAATAACTTCCAAATGCCTAAGTTCTCCTTTCCTAATTTCTTTCTTTTTATATCTTTTTCAAATTTTCAATTTTTTTTATTTTATAAGAAACTAAAAGAAATTCTACGGAGTTAACATAATGATTTTAGGAATTGATTATCCACGCCCCCCATGCCAAAATGATGCAATGTCCTCATTGTAAAAATAAAGACATGAAAAGGGCGGAGTAAATAGAATATCACATGAGTGTCATGAAAATCCGGTCAGCTCTGTAGAGAGAAGAGTTTATACACAGGCGCTAAGTTTAATTCCTTCAGCTAAGCATAACAAACATACAAAGAAGAAATTGAGAATTCACAAGTGCGGGTCAGAATCAAAATAAAAATATTGATCCTAAGACCCGCCAGCAGAAGATGTCCACAGACGTGAACCAGATTATGGTGCTGACCCATGCCCCAGGGTCGTGTGGTTCTCAGGTTCTAGATGAAAATCACCCAGAAACAAAGGTTGTTGCGTTTGTGGGGCTGGGCCAGCGATTTTGTGGTGTGCAACCCAAGACCAAAGTGTCGAACAACGAGTTGATCTAATTCATTAAAATTGGGTGTCCACTTAGAGTGCAGCTCAGAAAAATAATCAATTATTTCGAGCTTGGGTTGCATGTGAAAGATATCGTAAGAGTCCTGGTAAAAAGTTGGTGGTTTTAGGTCAATAGGAACCCTTAGATCCAAACTTGTTTTTCCCTCAAAATTTACCTCCCAAACTTTCATTTCAACATTCTTATCCTCCAACATCAAGTGCTCAGGTTCCGGGACCTCTAGCATACTGTTCACCCCATAAGATTTACCCAAGTCCAGAAATCGTGGCTGACTTAGAATTGACTTGGGTATAATCATTTCCAAATCAAAATCAATGCCTTTGGGGTGTGGTTGAGGAATGGGGACATTGATTGAATCTTCTAGTAATTGAGGATTCGAATCCTCCTAATTAGCCCTAATCGAATCCAAATATTCAATAATTGGGCTATCGAACGATTCATCAAATTGCTCAAGACCGTTTGTCTCACTAAAATCATCTTCCTTACACTCAAGTGAGACTTCACTGAGAGATTCTTCACCCTCAGAATCAAAGAATCCATGATCGTCATTTATGTATGTCTCAAAATCATATGTCATTTCCTAGTTCAAAGAGACATATTTTTCCTCGCTTCCTGGCTCGGGGATCTTAGGTGAATCAATCGGTTCATCCTCAATGGGTTGCTCTAGCCCAACCTGGTCATCTCCGGCCTCAGGAAATATACCCCCCCCGACAGGTGCCTGAGCGGGTTTAGATACTCCTGAAGGGGGTTCATCTTGGGAATCATCCCAAGATTTGACTAAGGAAAACACAAATTTCATCCTCAACCTCGATAATTTCCCAAGAAACTCACCCAGGGCCCTATCCCTAACACTTTGGAGCAAATTCAATAAAGAACTATTAAGTTCATCAATCATTCTGATCATAGGCTCCAGTGCTTCAGTGCATGGTGTTGGCTAAGCTTCTAAAGATTGTATAGTGTTTCTCAAATTTGACAACACCCTACCCTAGATTCAGTTCACCTAAACCGATTGGTTCAATTCAGATTTGGGTGGGTTTGGGTTCATTCTAGGGGAGTCAAGATATTGAGGTTCTCGGGTTCCTCCCTGATAGTAGGTCATCTCGAGTTGTTCAAAGAATGGTGGTGACCAATAGTCAGCATAATTCTAGGGAGGGTAAGTGTTATAATCATCATATCCTTCATGGTTGTAGATTTGGCTAGGTTGATCATCAAAGGATGGAGATCTATAATCATTGTAGGTATGGGAAGGATAGTAATCATAGTCTTATTGTCCAGGGTTAGGCCCTGGATACTGAGGTCTGGATTCATATCCCCAATCAATGTTATCCCAGCTAGTGGATGGGTAATTACAAGTCAATTCGGAATAGTAATCATCTTGGGGATAA